>BQNB010197958.1:0-11172 GCA_026074375.1 Tanacetum coccineum | reverse complement strand
TTATTAAGGATGTTTGGATTAGACTTAAAATTATGAGCAGGTTGGAAGTTTACCAGATTTTTAGGCTAGTGTGATTTTTGGAAACTCGATTAGTACTGCTATCAACATAATTGACTTGTTCACTGATCTTTATGTGGCAATACTCAGTCTCTCTTCATTGCGTGTCATGGCCATGAAGGTTGCTCTTTTTTTAGGCACCAGGTTTGTTATCGGGTTTTCTTTTTCAGAATTTATTTCTACATCTAGGGTGTTTGGCTATGGGTTATGTAGGTTCGTTTAGTTTTGGTATTTTTTAGGCTTATTCAGATTATGATAGTCTACATCAGATTATCACAGTTCACTTGAATTGAATTGTAATGCACTAGAATGAATGTGTGATTCGCTTGTTTTAAAATTGTATTTCAGGTCATAATAAAGAAGAACACAGAGACAAAGAAGATGATATAAGTAGTATACCCGACAAGAACCAAAAAAAGATTAGAAAAAGATAATAATCATGAGAAATCGGTTGTATCAACTATAAATGAACTTGTTTATGATATAATTATTGCAGCACCAAAGAAAAAGCCGTGTAAAAATACTGTTTTTGAGAAGACTATTGAATCTATTGCTAAACCTATCAGAGCTAAAAAGAATAACATTGGTAAAAAGTTTGTTGTTGAAAAGAATCAAGTTCATGTTAATGAACCTACCACAACTAAAAAGAAAAAGACGAGGTAAAAGGGTTTCTTTAGAGAAAGATCTGAAATCTAATGAGTGGAATGTGCTTAATTACACATACCTTTGACATAATAAAACGTGCTTAAAAGACTAAAAACATACCAAAAATACATTGTATTTGTGTGTTTTGCATTTGTATTGTGCAGGTAACGGATATCAACAAAAAGGACAAAAATCAAGCCAAAACGGACAAACCCGAGCACGGAACGGAAAGAGCGGGAAAAAGTCAAAGTCAAGTCAACCAGTCAAAAAGTCAACCAAGTCAAAGTCAAAAGTCAAAAAGGAAGCCGATATCAAAGAAATGTTAAATGGGCTGGGTCAGCCCATTAAGCGTATTGTATAAAAACTTATAAGTTTTTAAGCCTTAAAACCCTTTTATAAATCCAAAACCTTACCCGGCCCAAACAAAAAGCCCAATCCCCATTAAACCCCTTTCATCGTTAGTCCTTAAGGACTAACATTGTTAGTCCAAAAGGACTAACGATGCAAACACTCAACAAAAATAGGGCAAACGCCCGTTAACCCTTTTATCCTAAAACTCACTTTACCCTTTTAACCCTTTACCCCTTTTACCTTTTACACAATTAGTCCTTAGGGACTAGCAAGATTTGCCCCTATGACTTTTAACCCTTTACAGCACTCATCCTCACCCCCTTTACTCCCGTTAAAAATTAAACAAATAGTATACTAAAACTTTACCCGCTAAAACCTTAACCCCGCTATTCATCATCCTAGTCACTCTCACCTCGACTTCTACACCCTAAAACAAACCCATCTCTTTCCCCACTCAACCCCGCCTCACAAAATGCCATTCCACCTTGGCAATCCCCTCCACTCCCATTCGTCAAGGGCTTTTGACCAAATCAATGGACATGATCAATCACCTTGGGCTCCAAGATGATTCAAGGGCTGAGATGGGTTTAAAAGAAGCACAAGTGTAAATTTTTCAAGGCTCTCTCTCTCAAAGAAAGCATAAACGGGTGAAGACAAGGAAGACCAAGACTTTGAAGACTTTTCTATAAATAGGGCCTCATTGTAAGCCTTTGGGCATCTAGAGTTTTTTTAGCATATATTAGTTTTGTTTTAAATTATTGTACTCTTTAAAATCTTTGTACTGTTTTTATTCAAGTTTAATGAAATTTCAAGTTTTAAGTTAAAATCTGTTTTTTTAGTTAATGTTATGCTTTTGAAATGTTCTAATAAGCTCTTATAATATCTTGTTTAATCTGTTTTCTTAAGATAAATTAAACTGTTAAGTGCCTAAGATAAGTTAACTCAAAAATCCACTTCTCAAAATACCACAGCTTATTTTGGATGATAAGCCAAAAAGGGATGGGCTTACGGACTTACCAGCTTAGAGCAAAGACATTTGTAAGTTCCCATTTTTCCTTTCTAGCTTATTTACTGTTTGACTGCTTATTCTAGTGCTTATTTTTGCTTATTTATGCTCATTAATGTTGCTTGTTGCTTATTTATGCTTTCTTATAGTGTAAATCTTATTTAGTTATGTTTTTGCATAAAACTGCTTAATTTAGTTTTAAAACTGCGTATCTCTGTTTGCTTATTTTAAGGGCTTATATGTGGTTGAAATTTGCTTATTATTGGATAATATTGCTTTGTTGTTATCTGTTTTCAAAACTCTTTGCTTAAATCACTTTAAATCAGTCTTAAAATGGATTTGATAAACTTAAAGGGGTGTTTGGTTTAAGACTTAAAATGGGTCAAAAAGAGTGTAAAACCACTTTGGGTCACTAAGTCAACTTTAACAAGCATATTTAAGGAGTTCTAATCAGTTTTAATAGTTTTTAAAGTATAAAATCAAATTTTAAGGTGTCTTGTACAACTTCTTTTAATTTGTGGATTTGGAATTTGTTCAAACTATTTTATTTTGATTGTTGCTAAAAAATATTATTTAAAGGATGTTTTTAGGTTTCATTTGGTGTCACTATGCAGTAGGTTAATTGTGCTTTATTCTTGTGTTTCTAATACACAAATCTGTCAAGTGTAGTTTTAGTTTTTAAGTTTTAAAAAGCCCATTTTCATTCTTAAAATTAGATAAGCTAAAGTAGTTTTTAGGTCTTGTAGTTTCTTGCACAAGTAGTTAGTAGTATAATCTTGATTTGTTTTAGCTTATTTTAGGTTTTAGTCCTCATTTAACAGCTTAAAATAGGGCTACAATAAGCCCTTTTGTCTTTTCAAAAGCATGAAAAACTTAGCAGCTACTGAGTATGAACAACTTTTTCATAAGCCCTTTTCATAGCTTATTTGATTTTCAAACTCCTTTTTCTTTGCTGATTATTATAGCTTATAGGATAAGCTTTTCAAGCATATAAGTCATTAAGCCATAAGGATCTGTTTTCTAGCTTAAAAATAAGCTAGAAAGTGCCCCCTTGGCTTTTTGGTTAGTAAGATTTGGCCTAACTGCTTATTAGCTTATTTGAGCTTTTCAGCTTTTAGGATTGCTTAACTTGCGTTTTATCTTGCTTATTAGGTTAGGTTTTAAGTTTTGTTCACTTATTAGGTTTAGGTTAGAGCTTATTTAAGCTTTTTAGCACTTTTAGTTTAGAAATTTATGTTTAAAAGCCTTCAAGTAATCTATCATTTTAAGCTTACTTTAGCTCATCTTATTTGTTTAATTTTGTTCCATAGTGGTTTTTAGGTATAGCTTATTGCTTTTTGTTAAGCTTATTTGCTTTTTGTTAAGCTTATTTGCTTTTTCATTAGTTTTTTAAGTCTAAAAAATGCTTAACAGTTAGCCTTTTAAGTCTTAGTGTAAAAAGCCAATTCTGTCACTTTTTAAGATCTTATTTCGTACTTATTTGTGGTTTTTGTAAAAAGTCATTTCATAAAAGTTGTTTATTTTTAGGTCTTAAAACTTTTTTCATAAAAAATTTGCAAAAATAAAATCCTTGGGAAAGTGGGAAGCCAAGGGTGAGCCAAGGCTCGAACCCAAGACCTCAACCACCCTCTACCAACGTTTTTAACACACACCTAACTACCACTAGCACCAGTAGGGCTATCTGGTTAGTATTTGCAAAATTAATTACTTGCCCCTTTTTTTAGTCATTTAAGCTTCAGCCCATTTAAGCTTATTAACAGCTTATTTTGATAAGCTGTTTGACCCAGCTTATTTTTCCTAGGTTTAGCATTGTCCAAAGAACTTTTCATAAATTTTTCCAAAATCATTTAGTATTTTTTATTAATTTTTTAGATTAAATCCGTTTTTAATTCATAATAAAAAATATAAAAGTCAAAAAAATTTAATTCTTTTTTTTTAAAATTTTCTTTTATCATTTAGGATTTATAAAAATTAAATTTTCGTTTGAAGGGTTAAATTTGTAGATTTTAGGTTTTTAAAGAACGGGATTTGAATCCCGTTATCGTTTTTAGTGTTTTAGCCTTAATTGCTTTCGTTTTTAGCGTGCCTTTACTTGTTTTTGCATTTTAATTATAGAAATAGAATCCAAATCATATATTGACCATTCAAACGCGCGATCACGAACTTAATCTCGATTTTCAATTCACACCTCGTCGGGACACGACCCGGGAAGGTTTTTTAGGATTTTGTTTTGGTCAAAAGCAATTTTCCTTTTAAAAAGCCCTCACGGAATTCTTCTCTCACTATTATTGATACTTTGTTAGTTTTTATATTATATATAATCATATTTATATTTATATTTATATATATAGTAAAGTTATTAATTTAAAGCGATCAATTTTTGGCGCCGCTGCCGGGGAGGTGTGTTACGATTATCGTTTTTCGTTTGAAGATTAGTGTTTGAAGACCCTTCCTCGTGAAGTTATCATTTTCCGTTTGTGAATATTTTCTTCTTATTATAAAAATTAAAAATACCAACAATGCTTTTCCTAAAGTATTTAAAGTACCAAAAAAATTGAAAAACAGCAAAACAATCCGTGAGGTTAATTGTTAAATCGGCTCACCTTTGAGTTACAAACTATAAGGGGGGTATAAGGCGGGTCGATCCAACAAACTTCGACCCAAAAGGAGAAGGGTTTTTAACTAGCTTCGTGCTGACCAGCTCCTCCGCTTCCTTGTGGGTAATTTAGAGAGCTACCGTAAACTCTTGACCAATCGGAACCAAAAATATTTTAATTTTTTATTTCTTTTCCTTAGTGCATGCGCACTCGCTCTTCTTTGAATCTAGTTGGTGAATCTTCTCCTAATCCAACTACTTCAAATCTGAAACGTCATAACCGTAGACGTTCAAAGAATAGAATATTCTCCTAATCCAACTACTTCAAATAGTCTCATTAATATGATGACTTCGGACCAATTCTTCGGACTTAAGAAAGACAATCCTCATGATTACATTCGTTGGTTTAACAAAATAATTTCCATAATAAAATACAAGGATGTGCCTAATTCGGCGATTAAGCTTATGCTTTTTCCATTCTCTCTTGTGGGGGCAGCCCATCGTTGGCTCAAAAAAGAACCCCCTCGTTCTATTCTCACTTGGGAAGATCTTGTTTCCAAATTCATCAATGAATTCTTTCCTCCCTCAAGAACGACAAATCTCTGAAATGAAATTTCCAACTTTTAACAACGTTTTGATGAATCATTTCATGAGGCATGGGACCGTTACTAGGATCTCCTTCGTGCATGCCCTCATTATGGTTTTACTGAATTGCATCAACTTGATACCTTCTACAATGCCTTAAACCCAACCGGCCAAGATTCTTTGAATTCTGCCGCCGGTGTCAATCTTTTGGAAAGACGTACTCAAGATGTGTTGACGATTATCGAAAACAAATCTAAGGTCCGCAATTCACGAAACAAATCAATTGTTTCTCAAGTGAAATCAAGTGATGTTAATTCTTCTTCTTCCTCTGAGATAGCCAAACTTACTCATGCAGTAAATCAGCAAACAAGTGCTGTGACTACCGCCATGACCGCTATTCTCAAACAATTTCAAGCAACCCCACCTCCAGCTTCCGTAAAAGCCGTTGAGGAAATTTGTGTTACTTGCGGTGGTGCTCATCCTTATTATCAGTGTCTCGCCGCCGATGGCAACACTTTCCCGGAATTTCAGGATAATATTCAAGGATACGTTTCAGCAGCCGCGGTTAACTACAATCAGGGTAATTCCGGTTATCGTCCTCCGAGTGTGGCTAATCAAATTCGACCACCGGGTTTTGCTCAACCAAATGTGCAAAATAATCAAAACCGGTTTAGCCAACCTCAAGGATATAATCGAGGAAACAATTTCAATCAAGATACATCTTATCAAGCTCCAATTCAACAAAATCAAGTTGTTCCTTTAAGTGAGTTAGAGAAAATTAAGAAGATAAATGAGGTTAATATAAAAGCCATGCAAGCTCAAATTAACAATGTGAAAAATGAGTTAAGAAATGAAATGCAAACTTCGATTCAAGCTTCAATGTCTAACCAAACCAATGAGCTTAAGAACATGAGGCACAGCCTTATTCCAATGAACACGCTTCCAACCTATCGGGTTCGGTATCTCTCCCTAGCACACCGTTGCTAACAATCGATAGGTGAATTGAAAAGCCCATTACCACCCTAAAGTGGTCTTGTTCTTGATGGACCTTCTGTTCCTATGCCTCCTCCATTCATTAATCCGGAGGAGGATGAACGTGTAGAGGAGACTTTAACGGACCCGAAACTCGCGGAGTATACCATTAAGGTCCCACCTCCTCTTGTCCAAAAAGCTAAACCTACTTCTCTAAAGAATTATGTGGTGCACCAAAGGGATCCTCTTCACCCCAATATCCCTTATCCTTCAAGAATGAACCAAGAAAAACGGCAAGAGAAAGATGAAGTCCAAATTTACAAATTTTGGCAAATGTTCAAACAACTTCACATCAATATCTCTCTTGGCGATGCTTTGATTCTTATCCCGAAATACCAAAAGATGCTTAAAAGTCTCCTTTCTAATAAGTAGAAACTTTTAGAGCTGGCAAATACACCCCTCAATTTAAAATGCTCAGGCAGCTATCCTCAGAATTATCGAGAAACTTAGAGACCCTGGGAAATTTCTCATTCCGTGTGGTTTTAGTGAGCTCAAGTGCAAGGCCTTAGCCGATCTAGGTGCTAACATCAACTTGATGCCACTCTCGGTTTGGAAAAAGTTAGGTTTACCCGAGCTTATTTCTACCCGCATGACCCTTGAACTAGCTAACCGGACAATTTATACACCGGTTGGAATTGCAAGAAGGATTCTTTGTTCCAATGTAGTTGGAAAGTTTACATTCCCTGCCGATTTCGTCATCGTTGATTATGAGAGCGATCCTCGTCCCCTCATCTTGGGAAGACCTTTCTTACGGACCGCTCGTGCTTTGATTGACGTTCACGAAGAAGAAATGATTCTCTGTGACGATGATGAAAAATTAACCCTGAATATGAGACATGACACTTCAAGCTATTCAAACCAACCTCACAAAGAATCAATCAACATGATTGATTTATGCAATGTTTCATATGAGGATTCTCTTGAAGATTTGTTTGCAACAAATCATCTGAGTGGCAAATCCCACTCTAATTTTAGACCCTATTGTTTCTTCTTCTCCCAAACTTACTTCCTTAGAAGAAAGTGATTTAATTTGGGATGAATTCGAAGCTTATCTCGCAAGTGATTCATTTCCACCGGGGAGTGATGATACCGACTTTCTCCCAGAGGGAGATCTTCGTTTAATTGATGAATTATTAAATAATGATCCTTCATCTCCTCACCCTCTTTCTCATAATCCATTAAGTGGCAGTACTACTTCTTCTTCTCCTGACCATCTGCTTGAGGAGTTCGCCGATGAACTCGCTCTTATTACATTTCCACCGAGAAATGATGATCTTCCTTTTGATATCGAATCTGATCTTAGAGAAATATAATATTTGCTTAACCATGATCCTACCAAGGAAATGGATTATATTCTCGAGGATTCGGTTGATGAGGATAATCTTGCAGATCCTAATAATGATCTTGTTGATACCATTCCCGAGATGTTCACCGATGAACATACTCTTGATTATTCATCTCCACCATTATATGATGATGTCGATGATGATCTTGTTGAACTTGAGTCCGATAATGATGATGTTTATGATGATCCATTTGACTCCAAGCAAGATAAAATCAAAGAGTCTAAACTCTTGATTGATGAACTTGATCCCCTAGATCAAGTGATTTCCTTCCTTCCCCCGAGTGTGACTCGGTTCTCTATGAGGATTTTTCTGAGGTTGATGCTTTGCCTTCAACCAATAATGAGGACAAAGTATTTAATCCGGGTATACTCATTCATGAGAAAGTTTTTGAAGTCACTATTCGAGTAACACCGGATAAGAATGAAAAGAAGATATCCATATCTAATGCTTCTTTAATTCTTGAGGATTTTAATCCTCCTCTTTATGAACTTCCTTTCCACAAAGAAGTTCCCGGGTCCAAAACTCTGCTCTCGTTTTCATCCAAAAATAAGGAAAAAGTTTTCAACCCCGGGATTCTCACTTCTAAAGGAGTTCATACTTCTATTCTCCCGGAATTATCTCATTGGGGCTCTAAAGCTTTCAAAGTCATTAAAATTTTTAAAAGCCCGATGGAGATTTTTCCTTGCTCTTATAGAGAGGACATCCTTATTTTAGATGTTCGGTGTCTCCATTTATACCCCCCATGAACAACTCAATTCAGGGACGGGTCAAGCTTAGTGACCTTAAACAAGCGCTTCGTGGGTGGCAACCCATGCTTATCCTAATATAATTATATAGTAGTAATGAATAAGTGTGTTGTGAGAGAGGCTCGCCTCTTCCATTTTCCGTGTTTTGTGTTTTGTGTTGTATGTCCAGGATTGCCCGGATTTTGAAGCCTCTCGTGCTCGTGGTTTTGTCCTTCGTTCACTCGAGCTTCACATCCTCAGCTTCATTATGGGAATCCAATATCCTAATCTTATCGACTAACGTTTATCTTTGAGCACACTTAATAAACGGCTTTAGATTTACGTAGAGACCCTTCTTAAAACATTGAGGACAATGTTCGGTTCTAGTATGGGGGGATCTATCGATTTGATTGTGCCTGCAGTCGTTGTTTTTACGTAATCCCGTTTTTACCACCAAAATACCAAAAAAATGAAAATTTTTAAAATTTTCAAAAATAAAATAAGTGTTTTATCACAATGTTGACTTTCCTGCTGGGTAGAATAAGAATAAATTTTGACTCGATCGAGCGTGTTGAGCTCTAGCTTGTCCCTTAACTTTTAGACTAAGCATTCGCGGATCTTTTTATTAAAGATTTTAAATTTGCGAAGAACGAGAAATGATAGAGTTAATTATGAGTTAGATGCTAAACAAGGATTAGTTGGAAATCTTAAGAGCTCATAAGTGTAGTTTGTGGCTTTTCTCTCCCATAAGCTTCTAACCGGACTAATAATATGTGCTCTCTTCGAAAATTAAACTTAAATCAACAATTTTTGAAGTATAGTCGATATCAATAATTTTAGTTCAAATTTATACTTAGATTTTCTAAAAAGGAAATTTCTCTATATCATGGTAATATAAAGTAAAAAAAAGATTGAAAAAAATATGAAAAATGAGGTAATAATAATAATAAAAACTGTGGGCTAATAAAAGTTTACTGCATCTTGTCGGCTCACAACCGATGTTGCAGTCTTCTAAATAAGGCACATAGTAATTATCTGAGACTGATAAAAGTTTGTTGCATCTTCCCGGCTCACAACCGATATTGCAGCCTTCTAAAAGGTTGAGGATTTCCTTAGTTTAAAGGATGAATAATTATATTAAGCGTAATATATGTGTGATTTAATAAATATAGGGAAAATCTCATTTTTTTTAAATTTAAATATGCTTTTGAACTAAGACTATTTCGTTTTAAGTTGTGATTTTATGTATATACGGGAAATTCAAGGGTGTTGAAACCGAAGGTCTGTGAGCCCCGATACTAGTCTATGTGGGGTGTCAAAAGCCTGGTCACTTAGCCACAAGGTTGAGATGTGCCGAGATGAAAGTCACTACATGGGATGATCTCGCCTTCAAACTCATTACTTTTAGGTGGAACGTAAAGCATAGAAATTTTGCAAAACGGTTGATCCATGGTTGAAATTCAAAATAAGTACATTCACCTAAGATATAATAATTGTCGGGAGTGAAAAGTTTCACAAGGTACAAGTATGAGCAGTATTAGCATCTTAACTTGTGTTTAACGGTGATTTCATTTTTAAGCTTGGTTTGGGACAAGTGAAAAGCCAGGGACGATGAATTTATCCCTTTTTGGGCATTTTAGGATTAAAGTGCTTCTTGTTCCGTGACCCCTAAAGTTATGAAAATAACAAAAGTTCAAACGTTCTAGTTAGTTGCTTAATATGAAAAGTACAAAAAAAAATGAGAAAAAGGAAACATACAAAAATATGTGTGGGAATAAGTGTAAATATTTAAAAATGGTAAAAATGGGGCTTTTCAAAACTTATGAGTCTTTAATTCCCTTTGATGAACACTTAGCTACTTTTCGAGGTAATTAGTCGAGGGGGATTGAGATTCTTAGTTTTCTTAAGTGTTTACTTATGGCATTGCGTGAGGACACGGCAATATCTTAGTATGGGGGATTTTGGTATGTGCTTAATTACACATACCTTTGACCTAATAAAACGTGCTTAAAAGACTAAAAACATACCAAAAATACATTGTATTTGTGTGTTTTGCATTTGTATTGTGCAGGTAACGGATATCAACAAAAAGGACAAAAATAAGCCAAAACGGACAAGACCGAGCACGGAACGGAAATAGCGTGAAAAAGTCAAAGTCAAGTCAACCAGTCAAAAAGTCAACCAAGTCAAAGTGAAAAGTCAAAAACAAAGCCGATATCGAAGAAATGTTAAATAGGCCGGTTCAGCCCATTAAGCTTATTGTAGCCTTAAAACCCTTTTATAAATCCAAAACCTTACCCGGCCCAAACAAAAAGCCCAAACCCCATTAAAACCCTTTCATCGTTAGTCCTTAAGGACTAACATTGTTAGTCCAAAAGGACTAACGATGCAAACACTAAAAAAAACAGGGCAAACGCCCGTTAACCCTTTTATCCCAAAACCCACTTTACCCTTTTAACCCTTTACCCCTTTTACCTTTTACACAATTAGTCCTTAGAGACTAGCAAGATTTGCCCCTATGACTTTTAACCCTTTACACCACTCGTCCTCACCCCCTTTACTCATGTTAAAAATTAAACAAATAGTATACTAAAACTTTACCCGCCAAAACCTTAACCCCACTATTCATCATCCCTGTCACTCTCACCTCCACTTCTACACCCCAAAACAAACCTATCTCTTTCCCCACTCAACCCCACCTCACAAAATGACATTCCACCTTGGCAATCCCCTCCACTCCTATTCGTCAAGGGCTTTTGACCAAATCAATGGACATGATCAATCACCTTGGGCTCCAAGATGATTCAAGGGCTGAGATGGGTTCAAAAG
>BQNB010197956.1:0-11172 GCA_026074375.1 Tanacetum coccineum | reverse complement strand
TCTTATAAATATAAAAATACAAAAATAATCTTCTCTCAACCCCTAGAATTCTATTAGACCGTGATCAATCCTTCCCAACCTATTCCCCTAGAGAACGATAACAACCCCCGAGTCTTGCCTATACTACTACTACAACGGTTAGGTACTCTGCCTAGTGAGTTGTAAAACTTCTTATTGAAGTTATACGACTACCGCATCAGCCGGTAGAGCAACTTGAGTGGAAAGCCCTGAAAAATTGATTGAAGCCCTCAAGTGTCGAACCACTAAACTAGAACTGAAGGAATTATCCTAACACCTTGAGTATGCTTTCCTCCAGGAAAACGACCAACTCCTAGTGGTCTCACATCCGCATTATCTGCCATAGAGAAAGCCAGGCTTCTCGATGTCCTAAGAAATCATAAACGGGAAATTGCCTGGAGTATTGCAGACATAAAAGGGATCGACTCATCCTTCTGTACTCATAAAATTCTTATGGAAGACGAGTTCAAGCCGAGTGTCTAACCTCAAAGGCAAGTAAACCCTAACATCAAGGAGGTAGTAAAGAAGGAAGTCATAAAGCTACTTGACGCAGGATTAATCTACCCCATCTCTGACAGCCCTTGGGTAAGTCATGTCCAGGTTGTCCCAAAGAAAGGAGGAATGATCGTAGTAAAGAATGAGAAGAACGAGCTCATCCCACAAAGGATAGTCACTGGATGGCGCGTATGCATTAACTATCATAAATTGAATAATGTAACTCGGAAAGATCACTTTCCCCTCCTGTTTATCGATCAGATGCTCGAGCGCCTGGTAGGGCACGAATACTACTGTTTTCTTGATGGGTTTTTAAGGTATTTCCATATCCCTATTGCTTCAGAAGACCAAGAGAAAACCACATTCACATGTCCATATGGCACCTTCGCATACAAACGAATGCCATTCGGACTATGCAACGCGCCTGCAACTTTCCAGCGATGTATGACAGCCATCTTTCATGAACTTATCAAGGATAGCATGGAAGTATTCATGGATGACTTTTCTGTTTTTAGAAGCTCCTTCGACCATTGCCTCAAGAACCTATAAAGGATGCTAAAAAGATGTTAAGAGACCAAACTCGTGCTAAACTGGGAAAGTACCACTTTCTTTGTTTAAGGGAAGGAATCGTCCTCGACCATCATAAAGTCTCAGGATCAGGAATTGAGGTCGATAAAGCAAAAATCGAGGCAATCTCCAAATTACCATATCCCACGAACGTGAAATCTATCCGAAGCTTTTTAGGACATGATGGTTTCTACAGAAGATTCATAAAATATTTTTCACAAGTCGCACGTCCTATGACCCAGCTCCTGGTAAAAGACGCCCCATTCAACTTCTCTGAAGAATGTATCAAGGTCTTCGATAAGTTAAAAAATAAACTAACACAGGCCCCCATCATGATCAAGCCAGACTGGTCATTTCCATTCGAAGTCATGTACGACGCAAGTGATTATGCTGTCGGAGCAGTGTTAGGACAAAGGATCGAAAAGCATTTTAAGCTAATGCATTACGCCAGCAAAATGATGAACAAAGCATAAGAGAACTACACAACGACTGAAAAGGAGATTTTAGTTGTCGTTTTCGCATTCGACTAATTTCGCCAATACTTAGTCTTATCCAAGACCATCGTTTTCACCGATCACTCTGCCCTACGGTACCTTTTCACGAAACAAGATGCAAAACCTCAACTTATTCGATGGATCCTTTTACTCCAAGAATTTGATATCGAGATCCGTGATAAGAAAGGTGCTGAAAATCTCGCAGCCGATCACCTCTCCCGGATTGAAAACATTGATCTAGGGAAGCTAACCAAGGCTGAGATAAGAGATTTATTCCCTAAGGAGCGACTAATGGAAATCTCAGATAATAATAACGAACCATGGTATGCCAACTACGCTAACTATTTAGCTAGCCGAGTACCTGTCATTCTGATCCACCCGCCAAGAGAAACAAAAGATCTTCAATGATTTAATGTATTTTTTAGGGTGAGCCATTCCTATTCAAGCAATGCGCTGACAGAATCATACGAAGGTGCGTCGCCGAAGATAAGGCAGCACAAATCCTTTGACAATGTCAGAGTGGCCCATCAGGAGGCCATCATGGTATCGTTACTACAGCAAGAAAAGTCTTTGAAGCTGGGTTCTATTGGCCACATATCTTTCGCGACGCACGTACGTTGGTCCAAGTTTACGATGCATGTCAAAGAGCCAGAAATATCTCCTCGAGAGATGAAACACCTCAAAAGTATATACAAGTCTGTGAAATATTTGATGTTTGGGGAATAGACTTCATGGGACATTTCCCCTCATCAAATGGGAACAAATACATCCTAGTAGCTATCGACTACGTGTGGGTGGAGGCCTAATCCTTTCCCACCAATGATGCTCGAAACGTAGTAAACTTCCTCAAGAAACGATTCGCACGATTTGGAATACCAAATTCCCTTTATTAGTGATAGGGGTACTTATTTCTACAACTACCAGATGGAGCGAGCAATGAAGAGGTATGGAGTAATAAACCAATTTTTTACCGCATACCATCCTTAAATAAACGGCCAGGTCGAAAATATGAACCGGGTAATAAAGCATATTCTTGAGAAGACCATTGGGAGCAACAGGAAAGAGTGGTCCTACAAATTAGATGATGCGTTATGGGCATTCCGAACAGCCTTTAAAACCCCTTTGGGAACAACCCCATTCAGAATAATCTATGGCGAGGCATGCCATCTTCTGGTTGAACTCAAGCACAAAGCCTATTGGGCAATTAAGAACTGCAATATGGACCTTACAAAAGTTGGACCAAACCGATTCTTACAAATTAATGAGCTGGATGAAATGAGGCTTGATGCTTATGAATCCTCCATCTCTTATAAGGAAAGAATAAAATTATGGCACGATAAACGGATAAAAACACCGATTAACTTCTCTTCAATTTACGTTTAAGGCTATTCCTCAGGAAGCTAAAGTCAAGATGGTACGGGCCGTTCTCGGTAAGCAAGGACCTGAAAAATGGCGTAATTGAGCTTTACGATGAGGATGGAAATGAATTCATTGTAAATAAACAACGGGTGAAACCATACCAAAAGGATGTTTTCTTATAGAACTTCTTCATTCGTATAGCAATCATTGCTATCTGCCAGTTTATGTCCATCTCTTCAATGTCCAAGTCATCAATCTGTTCCAGGTCTTCATGAAGCAAGTCCCAGTCCTCTGATTGTTTGGCAAAGAGGGAATAAATAACTTCATCAGCAAAACCAGCAAGAACTTCTTTTTCAGGAATATTGGTTGAAGAAGTAGAAGGAGTGCAAGTACTGTAGGCACCAGTAAAACCAGACTTAACCTTATTAGTGCTGCTTTTGCTTTGTGAAACAAAAGCAACATTTTGAGCACTTGAAGATGTTTTTGAGGCACCTTGGATTTCCTGCTCAAAAACCCTAAGGTTATTGTACAGATCATCAATAGATAAAGTGTCAACATCTGGTTTAGTTCTCATAGTCATTGCCAGATTGGACCATGCTGGGGGCAAAGACCTGAGAAACTTATGATTTGCATCCTCAGTTGATACTTCAGCACCATGAGCTTCCAACTGAGAAAGTAATTGTTGGAATCTGTCATATCCCTTTTCTAACCCTTCTGAACTGGATATTGTAAATGCTTCAAACTGTTGTTTGAAAACAGCCTTCTGCATTTTCTTTGAATTTGCATTACCACCAAACCTAGTTCTGATGGCTTCCCAGATTTCTTTTGCATCATCCATTCCATGAAATCTTCTCATATGTTCCTTGGGAATGGCCATAAGCAAGATATTCTTAGCCTTCCTTTCTTTCTCAACAGCTTGAATTTCTGCAGCAGTAACTGGTGGAAGTATTCGAATTACACCATCCTTTCCAGTTGAAATTCTCTTCTTGGAGTTTCCATTCTGAATTACCTTCCAAACATCATTGTCAATGTACTCAAGGTAATGCTCCATCTCCATAGCCCATATATCATACTCCTCCTTCTTCAGAATTGGGAGTTTGATATTTGAGATAGCAGTTGTTTGAGGAATCACCTGTTGTTGTTGTTTAGGTGCAGCACCAGTGTCTGATGCATCTTCATGGTTTGATGCTTCATCATCACTGAGATGTTGAGAGAACTCATCATTAGCAGGTTGAGACATTTTGTAAAGAATTGTAGGAGAGTGTTTGTTTGTGGTTCTAGTGATTCTTCTTACTCAGAGTCCCTCTATTGGCTCTGATACCACTTGTAGGTCCTTGTGTTGGATCTATATAGCCTTTGTAAGATAATAGCTAACTTGAATAAATCCAAATCAACTATGTGAGAGACACTGACTATGAATATCAAGTGTTAATGCGGAATCTTAACACAAGTATTAAGAAGAACACAATATAATACTAACTTTGCTATTGATTTCTATTAAGCTTCAATGCTTCTATTCATTTTATAAAACTCTATGCCGTAGGGTTCCTTTTATACACCAAGGAAACCTGTGGTATATCCTATATCATAACACGGGGTCGATTCTTGGATTTGGCCAGTTTCTAGAGAGAGAAACACTTGAGAGAGAATATCTAGAGAGAGAAAGTGTTTTTCTATGAAAAGTAAATTATGACTAGCTCACCTCTTCCAAAGTTGGAAGAGGCTATATATAGTACATACAATATACCGGGTATTCGTACCCGACTAAAAACCGAAAAACGTACTATTAACTATTAAACTATGAGCTATAATAAATAGTAAAATACACGGGGTGACCGAGTCTTTTTCTAATATCTAACAATCTCCCCCTAAGGGAGGTCACCCCTGACAATACCAAACTTTAATCACTTCAGTCTTTAGCTCGTAGACATTTGATATCTTGTACATTTGGGATAGGAATCTTTTGATTCATCTTACGCTTGTCTTTGACTGTGATCTTAAGCTTTCTTGAGATCGTCACCCAAACATAATCTTACATCATCTCGTGATGGATCGCCATCTTGTGCACTTGTGAAGAAATACATGACATCAGAGTTTGCGGAAGCTTTGACACCTTTATGAGGTCTTTCATAACATCATAACAAGTGTAGGTCGTATCTTGGCATTCGGTTATTTGCTTGACATCTCAGGAACTGGGAATTTCCATCTCCATCTCCATCTTTAAGATATCCTGTAATGAAACAGTTAGTAATAAAGTGAAAATTGATTTGAAAAGACAGACTAAGTGTTTCTTATGAAAGAATTTTGTAACACTTCGAGAGTTTTGATTGTTTGTCAAATGATCAATAACCGTCAATTCTTATACTGGAACTAGATTGATTCACACAGAATCGCACCATCGTTTCTTTCTAGTTGTCACAAGATTTATTCTTATAGAATCGCACAAGTCACCTACCTATAGCTTGTTTGATGTTGGCTCTAGCAGGATTTCCATCTTCATTGTGAAAAACCATCGTTTCACTCGGATGTTCTGGCAATATCACAATGATAATGCGTAGGACTCTTAAGATAGACTTGTTTCCACAGCGTGTAAAAGACAAGAGAATTGGATATGTGTCCTAATGAGATTAATTGACGATCTTTTGGCTCTAGACTCAATAGTGCGTTTTGGTTCGCAACCTGGGACCACTACCTGATACCAAATTCCCAAAGTACTTAATTCTTTAAGTATTGCCATGATTGGGTCTTTAGTTATGATTTACCACTGTCTGCTTGCTTCAAAGCTAAGAGCATGTAGTGACAGCCATTTCATGCTGTCACCCAACTCCTTATGGACAGCCTTACTAACCAAACCTTTGTCCAGGGGACCCAGACTGAGGTACCTTAGTGTCCCGACCTCTTTTGATGTTCCTATGTGTTTGACACTTTTTTTTGATGTTACTTTTGTTTTCAATCATACTTGAGCGCATAATAGACATCTTGAGGCCTCCTAAACAATACTTCACTTGATAATAGACAATCAATTTTGCTTATCCTGCAAATGTTAGTCCAAAACCAAAAAAAACACAATCCAAATCATTCTCTTAACTAGCAGTATTAATTTTGATCCCACCAGTATTAACAATTTGCCTACCAGTATTAACTTTTTCTTCAATAACCATGCAACAGCATGCCTCTATTCATCACAAACACATTAGAAAGAACTAGTTGTCTGTGTGAATTCATAAGGATCTCATATTATGCATAACCCATGCAGAGAAGTCAAAACTGTTAGTCAAACCAAAATACTAATTTTGACCCATTTCTTTCCAAAGTTAACCTTAAGTCATCCCAAAAACTTAGTTAAAAGAATAGTTTTTGGCAAACTATCAGCCATCAACGGATTTGAGAATTCTTTACCAGTTGTCGTTTGCCCTGGAATAGCCAATTCTTTCTTGTCTATTAGACATGGTGAATTGATGACCATTTGTTGTGTGGTATACAACCAACACTGAAAGGACATTCATGCTATCATCAATATCCTCCTTTAACTCCGCATATTCATCAAATTCAGCATAGCCTTTATAATCAATAACTTTAAACTCTAAACCTGCAAAATGTTAGTTCCAAACACAGAGAAATACAATCCAAAACATTTTGCATAATACTCATAAGAGAATTAATTTCTCTTTGGGACCCAAGCCATTACTGACTTGATTCTACCTGTTGGATCAACATAGTCAAATTGCTTACAAATGTATGATCCATTGTTTTTGGAGACATGATCTAGTACTTTAATTTTAGGTCTCCAAACCCAGCATGCTTTGGACTTAACAACATTAATCCCTTGTTCCCCAACAGCACTTGTCACTCTCTTTCCTTTAGCAGTATTAACAGAATTTACCTTGACAGTATTAACTTTGTTATTTAAATTTCTGTTTTTAAGTGTTGTTTGTTGGTAAAAAGGTCTCCTAGATGGTGAATGTAACTTCTGGAAAGCATTTGGTCTAGTTTTTGCAACATTCACAAAGGATTTAGGTGCAGCAGTCTTAATAGGTTTGACAGTACTAACTGATGTTGCTGCTCTTGAAGAGCTTTGCCTAGCAGTACTAATTGGTACTAGGCCAGACTTGGTTAAAACTGTTGTTGGAGCAAAATTTCTTCTAGAATTAGAGAAATTTTGATGATTAGTCCTCATAGCATTATTCCAAACTGGTTTAACTTCCCTTTGACTAGTCCCCCTTTTCACATTGTTCAAAAAGGTTTTATGTACCATCTTTTTATCTTGGAAAAATCACAGTCTTTAAATTTGATGGATTAAAATCCACATACAAACAAGCTTTTGGAAGGTAAACCTGAAATCCCAACTCCTAATTTCTTAGACATTGGTGTATTCCAGTTAGTACTGTTATTTCTAGGATTTTGACTAATTTTCCTAGGTTGATCAGCTTGCTTAGGTTTTTGAACATTAGCTGATTCTGACACCTTTTCTAAAGTCTCATCCTCATCACAATCAGAAACTAATTTCAATTATTGGGGCACAGAGGTCTTTTTTTATCTATTAGAGGAATTTTTACTAAACACTCTTATTAACCTTAACTCCATATCCTTCAAATTCAGGCTGTTTAAACTCCTCAAGACCAGAGTTTGACAAATCAATAGTAGGGGGTGCAAATAAGCCTGTAGGTGGAGGTGCAACAACATTATACCCCACACCTTTTCTATTGTTATCAGATATTTGACATCCTATCAATTTATCTAAGCTCTTAGAAGCATTTTCAAAGTTGTCAATCTTAATCTGATTACTCTCTTTTTCTTTCTTAAGTCTTTCTATCTGAATCTTAAGAGCATTAATTTCTGATACTTAAATGAGGGCATCTTTTTTAAGAACAACAATTTGATCACAAAGCATACCCTTATTTTTCTTGTAGAAGACTAGTTGTTCT
Organism: Tanacetum coccineum; assembly: GCA_026074375.1. Classification (NCBI taxonomy): domain Eukaryota; kingdom Viridiplantae; phylum Streptophyta; class Magnoliopsida; order Asterales; family Asteraceae; genus Tanacetum; species Tanacetum coccineum. The sequence continues at coordinate 3,314 of BQNB010197956.1, read as the reverse complement.
TCCACAGAAGCTAAACCTCTTTTATAGTTGGCTAGATCAAATTCAGATTTATTAAGCTCTATTCTTAAATTATCATACTGAGACTTAAGATCTTCAAAGCTTTTAAGACAAGTTTTAGAGCAAGTTTTGTTATTGTGTACCTCTGAATCTGAGAATGCCATAAGAGCAAAGCTTGGTAGGGATTTTCTTTTCTGTCATTAAGCTCCAATCAATCCAACTCCATCTATAACTAAACCTTGCTTAGAAGAAGATTCTTCCAACATTCACACGTTCTTCCTTGATAATGTCTTGATTTCTGCTCCTATTTTCTTGACTCCTAGGATTTCTGCACTCTCTCGCAAAATGTCCCATCTTATGACAATTGAAGCATTCTACCTTTGTCTTGTCATAACCAGCAGTATCACTTCCATTGATGATAATCTTCTTTCCAGTTCTCTGATAAAACTTTCTTGCTTTCATACTTAGTAATGCCAATTGCCACTTCAAATCCATTTCTTCAAGATCATCTTCATGGATTTGCTCTAGGTCTTCATGAACAACCTGAGACCCATTTGGTTGATTGGCCAGAAAAGCATAGATTATGGCATCACTGAGTCTAGCAGTATTATCTGTAGTACTAGCAGTACTAAGTGAAGAGCTAGCAGTACTAACATGAACATTAGATGTATTAACATCATTTGTTTTTTATATGCTAGGAGTTTAAACAAAGGCCACATTTGTGAAACTTTGAGTTTGAGCTTGAGATTACAACTTCTTTTGACCTTCTTTTCAACATTTAAAATTGTTGTTTGGAGAGCATCAAAACTTAATGAGCCCAGATCTGGTTTGTTCATCCAGACCATACATGCATGATCCATTCAGAAGGAAGCTTTTCTCAAGAATTTAAAGTTTAGATCTTCTTGAGAGATGTTTTCACCTAAGATGGCTAATTAGATTATAATTTTCTGAAGCCGAGTAAAGATAGAGTCAAGTGACTCTGAGCTAGAAGCATTAGTTTTCATACATTCTGCTTTAGGAGTGTCTTTTGAGTCTTCTTGGTGGCTTCATTACCACCAAATCTTGCTTCTATGGCTTCAAACAAGGTCTTGGCATCCTTGTATTGATTAAAAGTGAGTAGATGCTCACTTGGAAGTGTCATCATCAAAATACTTTGGGCTTTAAGAAAAACGCGTTCAACCAATTCCCAATACGGCGTATTCATCTTCTGCCTTACTCTGTATCCATCAAGATAACTATTCATAGATACGAAGATAATTATATTTTGGGAATGTATATCATATTGATCTTAAACTTTGCGCGCACTCCAAGGGATACACCCCAATATGCCTTATTGGCCTAGACCAATACGGGGTATCCATACTTTTCAGAGGCTATAAATAGAAGACTCAAAAACGAGTTTTCAGTGTGCAAAATCATATTCTTCATACCATACTCATAAAAGATGATTTTCTGAAGAGGAGAAGAGCAACCAAAGGTCAAGCATCGATCAAGATTCCATAGAAGACACTGTGTAATTCCTATACTCTTATAATCATTTAATTTTTGGTATCGTTCAGTTAAACGTGTAGTTAACCTTGGTTATTTGATCATGCTTGTATACTTACAGCCATCTTAATGAAGATTTAATGTTTGGTTTGTTTTAAAATCAATTTTCTTAATTTATCGTTGAAAGTTTAATTATGTTTATCACATGATACTTGTCTATGTGTTTGAATATGCGACCTATCATTTAACTAGGTCTAGTTACGCCTAACGAGTGAGCTAGATACTGGGATAGCTCTCCATATCGTGTTTTATATTACTGGACCAATAGGATTACAAATAATTTATGTCTTTGTCTTTAAATTAAGAGCTTAGTTAGACCGGCAGGTGACCCATAATGTTTCAACAAGTATGTTCTTGATTAATTGATAAAAATTTAAATAGTGGACTACCAGTATATAAAATACCGTCAAACAGTAAGTAGGTAAAGTCCCGATGGGCCAGGGTTTATCTAGATCACCATTGCTATAATCCCTAGATAGATTATAATTAAACTAAAGGATGCTTTATATGGATACGTTAATCAACGTGTCTAGGTTTTAGGATGATGTCCCGCCTAAGTCTTAAGAATGATATGCCGCTTTGAGATAAGAAATCATTACACTAAATAAACAAACCAGCATTTAATCGGATTTAATAAGGCTAATACATTTTTCTATCATTTGGCTTGTACCGCTCTTTTATCTTCTGATTGTTTTCTTGCATGTTTATTGTGTTTAGAATTGATTATTGTCACCATAAAACCTGTGCTAGTCTCTCAGGCTAAAAACCCATCATTGTTAGAAAACGTATATAGCATAGGTTTAACAAGTAGTTAGGATTAACTTAATTAGGGTAATTAAAATACTGATAGATTATAAGGTTAACGACCTCGCTCTTAGTGTTCGACACCCTACTTACCACGAAACTCCACCCGATCGGGTACACTGCCCGTTAAAGTGTTGTTTTAGGATAAGTCGGCTAAATATAAATTTAAAACTTGGTAATCAATAAACTAACCCTACACGACAGCTGTTGGGAATTAAGCGTCTCTACAAAGTTAATACTGCTAAATCAACTTAGTACTGCTCAGAATATAACTTCCAGTATTAACTGGTTAGTACTGCCAGAAGAAAGTTAGTACTTCCAGTACTAAACTTAATACTGTTGGAGGACTTTGTACTACTACATGAAGATTACAACTGCCAGAAGAAGATAAAGATGTGTAAAGTGATATATATGAACTTATTATGTATATCTTATATATTTAGAAGATATGTAGATATCTTATAAAAGTTTAGAAGATTTGTATCTTGTAAAGGACTCCTTAGTGTATAAAAGGAGATCCTAGGTTATGGTTGTAAACATATCTCGATAGACACATTCATAGCTTCAAGGTTGTAAACGCTAGTACTAGACAGAGTACTCGTATTATTCATCATAATAATATTGAAGCTTTTTGGTTATATTCATTGGTCATTCTACTGCATCACAGTTTACTATTATATTCATATTCTTCTAAGTACTAAAGAGTAGATTCTGCATACTCTTAGTATCAACAAAGTTTCTAGCATAGTTGTCTTGAATCTATTCAATACAACTAACCCTTTAACAAGGTTTGCAAGATCTAGTTGGGATCAACAGAAGTTGTCTACGTATATATATAAACTTTTCTAAGACATTGTGAGTTGCTTAATGGTCTTACTAATTTATCTCTTTTCAACCTTATACAATAACGTTTTACACGAAACCCGTCACAGTTTTAGTTTACATGGAATTATGTGTGAATCTAA
>BQNB010197955.1:0-11172 GCA_026074375.1 Tanacetum coccineum | reverse complement strand
AAATTTTAGCCTACATTTCAGTTTCATACCAACTGCACCAGCAACATTTATAGCAGTACTTTGATTCCTAGCTAAACTTCCTTATTGAATTTTCATTATTAATTAGAATTTTGCAAAAGCTTTTATCTAGGTTAACTCAAAGTCAATTGTTCAGCTTATACTCAAAAATTCAGTCTTTAAGGTTTAGAAATAAGCAATTTAGCTTATTTTGAAAAAGCTCAAAACTGTTTTATAAATACTTTGCACTTTCTCATTTTAATTTTCTTGTTAAATCTGTTAATACTAGGGTAATTTTAGTTTAAAAACTTTTAATACACATCTTAAACTTCAACTAGCTTCTTTTGTTTTCAATTTTCATCAAGTAATAAGCTCTAAATAAGCCAAAAGCCAAAAAGCTTGTCAAAGTGCTAGTTACTGTGACAGAGATCAAGTGGCTTATTTTCTAGCTTATTCCTTTGTTAAAAGTTAGAAGTCCTTTCATTAAAGTTGTAGAGAATAAGCTGTTTAACAACTTTGTAGTTTTAAGTTTTTGCTAAAAACCACTTTTTCAATAAGCAAGATAAGCTGAAATCGCAGGGTCTGTTTTGTACTTTTCTTAAACTTCAAGGTTACCCGTTTCTATTGTAGTGTAAATTTACTAAAGTTTGCCCGCCTACCCTGTTGTTTCATTTCTTTCAATTTCTACCCTGTCTTTCCTAGTTAAATAAAAAAATTAATATTTTTGTTTTTAGTTTTATTAAAATTAGGGTTTATAGTTTAATTGATAAAATTAGGGTTTAATTAGATCATAAAAATTGGGGCTTTTTGTGTCTTTAAATTTCTGCACCTTTGAAGTTTATAAAAATCATTTTTCTATATTTTTCCAATTGAATCTGTATTTTCTAGAAATTAAAATAGTTTTTAGTTAATTTCTTTTTCTTATAAAATTCATAGAAAATAGAAAAAGAGTTGAAAATTTTTGATTCTTTTTGCATTAATTTTCTTTTTAAATCTAGTATTTTTGAAAAATAAAAGAAAAATTTTAGTGTTAATTTTTAGAAAAAGTTTATTTTTGATTAAATCATTAATTTTTAGAAATTCATAAAAAATTCAAAAATACATAAAAAATTCTAATTCTTTCTCCTAAAATTTTCATTTTAAATTTGTGATTTTTAGGTATAAAATTTGTTAAAAGTTGTGCTTTAGTTTTTTAAATTTCAGTTTTAGCTCGCGTTTTTACGTATTGTGCATTTAAATTTCGTACTATTTCATCGTTTTTAATTTGTGCTATTATATTTTGTAGTGTAATCAACAATTAAAAAATCCTTTACTATTCTAAACTCGAATCCGAATCATTCCTAAATTCTCAATTCACGATTTCGTTGGGACACGACCCGAGGAACAGTACTTCCCGGATAAAAAATATACAAATTGTGTTTTCTTTAGTGAGGTTTCTACCTTATATTTCTCTTGGTTGAGAAGTATTTTGGAAAGAATTCTTACGAGATTAATACTATACGTATATAAATTTGACTACACCAGTGCCAGTAGGACCATTTGGTCCCTACTCCACCAATTTAATTCATATACACATTTTAGCTTTAAGCCATTCAGCCCTATTTTTGCTTATTTCAGCTTATTTAATAAGCCATTTTTCTTCCTTTTATTTTTCATTGAACCAGCTTTCTTTAAACTACTTTTCCCTATTTTTTCGGAATTTTCTCTTTTCATTTAGTATTTTTAATTAATTTTTCTTTATTAAATTGTTTTTAATTCATAAAAAATTATAAAAAAGTCAAAAAAATATAATTCTTTTTTTCAAAATTTTCTTTTATCATTTTGCACCTATAAAAATAAATTTTCATCCGTAGGGTTTAAATTTCAAAATTTCACTTTTTAAAGAACCGGATTCGAACCCCGTTCTCGTTTTCTTCGTTTTTTCACTTTAAAAGCGTTCGTTTTAGGATTTTCTTTAATTTTTCTTTTAATTTAGTCATTTTAGATTAGAAAAACTTAAAAAATCAATTTAGGGTTTAAATTTTTGATAACTTAGTTTTTTTTTAAATCACGTTTTTACGTTCCCGTCTTATTTTTTGGTTTTCACATTAATTGCATTAATTTTAGGGTTTTATTTATTTTTCCTTGAATTTTAATTGTAGAACTAGGAATCCAATTCAAAAATCTTTGATCATTCAAGCGCCATTTTCAAACCTCGACTCGATTTTCCATTCACGCCTCGTCGGGAAGAACGACCCGGGTCCGGTTTTGAACTTTGTGGGTAACGAAGTGAGAGACCGATACTTCCGGTAATACTATACTACTATTATTGATATTATCCTATTTATTATATATTTATATGTATTAAAAGGAATCTGTCAAACACACATGTCTATTTCGTCGTTACAGCCATGTATGAGTGCTTTCGCTGCCTTGTAGGTGTGGTACTTTTGGTGAAAGATTGTAGAATGCTCAACCTTAAGCCTTATTATAAAAACCTATTTTACCTTTATAAACTTGTTACTCCTTAGCTCTAGTGGTAGAGATGTGTATCCTTGCCAAGCCTATTATAGAATACTCGCCACGACCAAGCAATTGAGCGAATTAGTTACATGTTACCACATAGATTAGTTTAGTGATTTAAGTGTTTTCATCTTCCTATTTCGTGAGGTGTTTGGTTGTGTACTTGTAATAGATCAAATAAATGCTCAACGAAAAAAATCCTTAGGGATACATTTTTATAAACTTCTAAAGGCTACTTGAGGACAAGTAGGGGAATATTTTATGACATCAAATAACGTTACTTTTATAGCATCATTTATCCCATGTAGTTAACCCATTTTGTATAATTATAGCAAAGAATTGTTACTTAATCGTTTGTATTTGAGAAATGCAGTAATTATAGAGTACTTGGTGAAAGTTAACTAAAAGGCACGCATTTTGAAGCTTAAACGAAGAAATATCGTAGAAGTATTAAATCACTTAACAACTAATTAAGAAAGAAAGTTTAGAGAGAGAAATGAGGGTTATAGCACTTAGTGAGAGAAAAAAAGGAAAATGTAATATTATGAATAACCAAATAAACAACCAACCCTCTCCAAGGCATGGAGAGGGGTATATATACCCCGCATAGGGCATGTAAACATAAAGATGACTTATGTTGACCCGGTTAGCTTGGTAAGTTTCCAAATATTACGCTATGAGCTATAATATTACAACTTTGGAAGTGACCGAGTCTTTTCTCGATTCTTAACAATCTCCCCCTAAGGGAGGTCACTTCAATTTACAAAAACTTAAGTTCCACATTCTATGAATGTCTTTAATCTTTAGCTCGTAGTCTTGTTATCATGTTCTTTATTGTAAAACCCCGTATTTAAGGTCACTACTATTTCTAATCTCGTATCTATTTTATAAATTTAAAGAATTCATTTTCATTATTTTAGTCGTTTCTTATTAAAATCGCCAATTTTAAAACCCTCGTGAATTGTACAATTTAAATTTATCTGCTTTATCGATCGAGAAATCAACGAAACCTATAATTTAGCCATGAGAGCCTATTTTATTTTATTTTTATTATTTTCCATCTTTTATTTAAGTTTAGCCGAAACCGAGCCGAAAATTTTGTTTTTATAATAATTAGCGAGTTAAATTAGTAATTGGGTCTGAGACTAAATTAGTATAAGTCAAATTGGTAATCAAAATTTAGCCCAATCCGTCTCCTCTTTTTCCCTTGATCGGCAGCCCAAACAAACACACTAATGGTATATTTCTTTTTAACCAAGCCCAAGTTTCAAGCCCACTCCCTTTGTTTTAGGCATAAGCCGGATCCAAACCCACCCCCTCTTTTATTTATATAAGTCGAAACCTTACATAAACACACACACATAAACGTTATAAAAAAAAGAGACAAAAACCACCGGACTTCCCTTTTTCTTCTCTGCTGTTCGACGACCCCAGGTAAAACCACCACCATTATCTTTAAAACTTCACCAAATCATCTCCATTTACCTTAAATCTCTTCCACAATAAAACCTAATCACCCTCCATTATAAAAAGGTCACCATGCTTTGATTTAGAAAAGTACTGATTTGAAGAACTTGAAGATTTTTAGAGTTTTGATTCAATTGAAGACTACTAGAGAGTAAAAGATTTGATATTAAGCAATTATAAGCAAGATTAGAGTTGGAAAAAGCTAAGGATTTATTGGTTTTGGGTCTAGGTGTACACGGCCAAGAGCATAAACCCACCTAGGGTTGTGTTTGATCTCTTTAATCACTCCATTGTAAGTTATAAATGTTTCTCTTAAACTCCCTTTTTATTGTTTTGATTTTCTAGTGATGCATGTTCTTGATCTTTGGTTTTTATGGGCATGCAAGTCTTGAATATGAATGATCTTGGTTAGATGGTGTAAGTGAAATGAAATAGATGTAGTATGAATTATATTGATGTATTTTGGCTTTATGTTGGATAAATTGTTGATTTGGAAGTGTTTTGGATTGAGTTATAGGTAGAAAAAGCGGACTGTTTTAGATCAGTAGGAAAACGTGGTTTGTTATCAAAATTTTTGGCTTAGAGCCTATGATTAAAAGACATGGTTGGATAGATATTGTCTTAAGCTTCATGTGGAAAGTTGGATAGTTTTGTATCGATTTCGGATGAAGGAGATATGGTCGTTTTACGGAAAAGGGTCAATTTTGGAGCTGCTGTTGGAAAACATGTTTTGCTCCAGGTTTTTGTACAGTAGGTTTAGGTTTTTAAAACATGGTTCAATAATAGATATCTTAGGCTAACACCTCCCTTTTGATTCAACTTAAACACTATTGTAGATTAGGATTTATGACCGTTTCTGTAAGTGTTACATTTTCAGAAAATTTCCTGGGCAGAGTTATGTTGAGTAAAAAGTCATTTCCTATTAATTGGTAAACAATTAGAGGGTGAGGCCTAAAATTCTGGAACATAGACTTATTAGACTCGACCATATCTTTCGTAGCATGCATTCCCATCCGTGTCGTAACTGATTCGGTAAGCTACGTATCCGGTCCACGACGAACTGACTTCGGTCCCCCAAACTGACTTACTCGTGGCAACCTTCCGGCCGCCCAACGACCTATAACGCTAGTTCATAGCTATTACGGATTAGGAGATATAGTGTCATCAAGTCAGGTCAAAATCAGAAACAGAGTTTTTACGTCCTTTCTTAATTTATAAAAAGCGTACAAACGTGTTGATGAAACAAGAGTTAATTCGTGAAAAAAACATCTAATAAAAAATAAAAATTACTAAAAAAAAATAAACTAAAAAAAAAAAAAAGTCATTTCTATTAATTGGTTAAACAATATAGGGAGTGAGGCCTTAACATTATGGGAATAATAGAACTTAAGGGCGTTTTTAGGGGTGAAAACCTCATGTTCATTGCTATTAGGTTTAGGAAGATATAGTTCAACAAGTCAGGTCAAAATCAGAAACAGAGTTTTTACGTCCTTTCTTAATTTATAAAAAGTGTACAAACGTGTTGATGAAACAAGAGTTAACTCGTGAAACTTTGTGGATATTTAATGGGTCATAATCTCATGTTGTACCTCAAATTAGGGATGGAAACACTTAGGCTAAGTGGTTATACAATGCCACATATATCTTGAAATATATCTTATAACCGTATAACTATTTTTAACGTATTGATTATCTTATTTATACTAAGTCGCTTCTCGCCTTATAGGTCGCGGCCAAGTCATTAGAGCTCCTTCTCTTCATTGATTTCTTACTCGATCTTCTTCTTACGGTGAGTTCATAGCCTCGCATTTAAATCTTTCTATGTTTTAAAAACCCGCGAGGGCGATACATGCTTGTTTTAGAAAATCAAACACAGGTGATTTTATTATGTGAACGTTACTATGAGTGGTATGTTGTGGCCCTTCCTTTATGGACCGTTAATCACCGATAACCGGTGAATGCTGATGCAATAATAATAGATCTATTTTGGCCTAACGACCTGTATGGCGTGTGTTCCTCATGAAGGCATACGAAGACATATTGTATTTAGTATTAGGAGTGTGTAACACTATCACTCCGGGTTGGGCACATGGTTAAGGTTCGGTCGTGGCTTTAGCATCATTGTGATTGTTCAATGAACTAAATGTTTTTGCTGTGCTTGTGTTCAAAATGATTGTTTATAAACTCTATGAATTCACTCAACATTTTGTTGACGTTTTAGCATGTTTATCTCAGGTATATGCTTGCTTGCTTGGATGGGATGGAATGCGGATATTGAAGGACGTGGACTTGGTAAACTTTGTACATACGATAAAATGTTTTAAAGAAACTTAGTCATGTTGTGGCTTATTTTGAAACGAGTTTTCATGAAATTTATTGGGACCTTGTAACTCTGATCATTTAATAAAATCGAATATAATCTTTGTAAGTAAACGTTTCTTTTAAAGTCGTTTACCGTGACTCGTGAACTTGTATTATGAAGTAGCACCCCAATGTTGTATTCCGCTATGTTGTAAATTTGGGGGTGTTATATTTATCTTGTGAATCTTGATGTAGCAATCTTTAGACTTTTATGCTTTAGCTTGTATCTTGTTCTTGACTTGCATGTGATCTTTTGAGCTTCTTGAGATCATCAACCAAGCATAATCTCTATTCGCCATCTTGTAATCTTTGCCTTCTTGTGATCTTGTGACTTCTGGACCGACATGCTCATACTTTTCTTGATGTTGAAAGCAAGTGTAACCATCTTTCTTGATATTCTTTAACTTTAACACTTCGTCACTTTATGGAGGACATGCGGTATCAACTTAATACTTCATCGCTTCAAGAAAGACGTACAGTATCAGAGTAACGGAAGTCTTGAAACATGTACTTGAGATTTCATGATGTTATTATTTATGTCGGTCGAGTATAAGCATGTGGTATTGGCTTCGACTTGTCATCGGGAAACTGTTGCCACCGTCAAGAAATCTACATAAATGGGTTAGTGATAAACAACATATATGGACGAAAGTGGCTTTGTCACTTCGTCGAATACGGTTGTAATAACCATGGTTCCCCATTAATTAGTATAAATATTGCCCGTGATCAGTTAGAATTCTGAAGAATCTCCTTGACAGGGTTTCACAGCTTTACTAGCCGTTCTCATTACCGGAGCGTCTTAAAGATGACAACACGGTAAGAGTGAACCGATAAGTTACTATCTTCCTGTTAGATATCAGAAAAAGACTCGGTCACCCCGTGTATGTGCGATTTCTTGCTTGATTTAGATCGAAAAGTGTACCTTTGAAGGCACTAGCTCGTTTTTTGAAGATCTCCGAATTTTGTTGTTTGTATTGATAAAGTTTGGGTGTTTCTAGTAGCTATTACCTTATGGTACTGTGTTGTTATATATATATATATTGTTAGATATTAGAAAAAGACTCGGTCACCCCGTGTATTTTACTGTTTATTATAGCTCGTAGTTTAATAGTTAATAGTACGTTTTTCGGTTTTAAGTCGGGTACGAATACCCGGTATATTGTAAGTACTATATATAGCCTCTTCCAACTTTGGAAGAGGCAAGCTAGTCATTTAATTACTTTCATAGAAAAACACTTTCTCTCTCTAGATATTCTCTCTCAAGTGTTTCTCTCTCTAGAAACTAGCCCAAATCACGAAATCGACCCCGTGTTTTGATTAGGATATACACATTGGTATCAGAGCTAATGGGATTATTAGATCGTGTGTATGTGCGATTTCTTGCTTGATTTAGATCGAAAAGTGTACCTTTGAAGGCACTAGCTTGTTTTTTGAAGATCTCTGAATTTTGTTGTTTGTATTGATAAAGTTTGGGTGTTTCTAGTAGCTAATTTAACCTTATGGTATGTAGTGTGCTGTGAAGCGAGTGTGACGCGGAAGACTCGCAGAGATGTAGAGATAGTGAGTGACGTGGTGTAGCTCTAGAGACGAGTGGCGGGATTTATAGGTGATTTGTGTGAAATAATGTACGTTGTCTTCGTTGGAGAGTTGCCAGAATTTCTTCACGGCGGTTTGCTAAAAAATATTATTTTATTATTGTAGGTTACACTCTCTGACAACAGAGGGTTGTTAGGTGGCGAGTTGCTCATGTGGCGAGTTGTTCCTAAGCAGCGAGCGCGCGCGCGCGCTCAGGCGGTTCTGAAAGGCGGCGATTGCTCAAGAATAGCGAGTTGTTTTATACTAAGCAGCGGTTTGCTTACCAGCGGTTTGAACAGGTTATCAGCGGGTTGATTTATTTTAAATAGAATTTCTTAAAGGAAAACTCTGCGGTTGGATAACTCGGACCGGCGGTTTGATTAAAATATTCTTCGCGGCGGGTTGCTTGGCAGCGAGTTGTGTTCGGCGAGTTGACCTTAAAATTCCACCAGCGGAGTTGCCTTATTTTTGTTTGCAACGGTTTGTAGCCTTTGCAGCAAGTTGTGTTCGGGGAGTTGCTTAAAATTCCAACGGCGAGCTTTCCTTATTCTTTGCTGCAGTTTGGTAGCTTTGGCGGCAAGTTCGGTGCTTCTTTCTTAGAAATTGAAATATTCAACTCGGGATTTCATATCACTAAAACAAAATAAGATACGTTAACTCACCATCTTTTTAACGTATACTCACGAATCATTGTCGATCAAAACATATCATATCATAATAATACAAGATGTCTAGTATGCAAGAAGATATCCAGTGTGCCAGTTCTGATACGCGCCCACCAATGCTTGATAGAACAGACTTTGAATCTTGGCAACAATGTATACGTCTGTACTGTCTAGGAAAGGATAATGGAGAGAACATTATGAAGTCCATTAAAGAAGGACCATTTCATATGGGAACGGTCTCAGATGTTATTACTTGGAGGAAATAAGGGTGCAGTTCAACAAGGTCCAGTAGTGCTTTAGAGTCCTTAAAGACCTTTCAGCTGAAGAAAAGGAAAGGTTATAAAGTGACATTGTGCAACCAATAATCCTACTTAGGGTTATCCAAAGGACATCTACTCACTCATCAATCACTATTAACTGACGCCAAGACATTTCGAAAAGTTGAAGATGATTATGGAAGGTTCTGAGCTATAACAAAGGATGCAGGGAATCTCAGTTATACGATGAATTTGAACACTTCCGTCAAGTCAAAGGAGAAGACATTCAAGGATACTATGTTAGGTTTACGAAGCTCATTAATGACATGAGAAACATCAAGATGACCATGTACAAGATGCAGCTTAACTTAAAGTTTGTGAACAACATGTTACCTGAGTGGAGTAGATTCATAACTGAAGTAAAACTTAACAGAGGTTTGAAAGAGTCAAACTGGATCAGCTATATGCTTACTTGACAAGCACATGAGGATGCACGCTAAATGAGAACAGAATTATGATGGAAAGGTTCATTCAACCAAATAATGATCCTTTGGCACTAGTGTCGGACGCCTCAGTTCAGCAGTATCCAACACAATCATCCAAGTCTCCTCAACCCACAATGAGAAACCATTTCCGCTGACCACTTTCAACTGGACTCAGAAGTTCTTTCAACAGAAACTTGATTGAAAGTTTATCCAAACACACTTGCCTCCTCATAAAGTATCAATCACATACGTCCTCAACACTAACAATCAACTCTATAGCTTCATCTAATGCAAGGAACAAAGCTATGGTTCTAAGACGGGAAAGTTGTGGTTCAAGATGTTCGTGGGAAGATACAATGCGCCATAATAAGGAAGGACCATTTCAGAGAAACAGTGCATGGAGGAAATGGTGTTGCGGGAAATGTAGGAGCTCAAAACAGAGGAGGCATGATTATCCCTGGTCAAGCGAAAACCCATATAAGTGCTACACCTGTAACGGACTAGGAGACATAGACGTAGAATGTCCAGGCCAAAGCGACTTCATAGTTTCAGGACTACTTCAAGGACAAGATGCTACTTATGTAAGCCCTGGGAGAGTGGTGCAGTACGGGAGGAGAACCTTCGTAGTTTCTTGCAGGGGAACAGGTTACCAACGTTGATGATGATGTGGATGATTTACCCGAGAATGATTTGGCACTCAATGTGGACCATGTCTTTGAAGCTGATGAATGTGATGCATTCGACTCTGATGTTGATGAGGGTCCCACTTCACAGACCATGTTCATGGCAAATCTCACATCTGAAGATCCAATCTACGATGAAGTCAAGCCATCATATGACTCGAATAATCCATTTGAGGTACAAGATCATGATACCTTTGTAGATTATATGGATGAGTATCATGAAGTTCACGAGATGCAAAACGATGTACAACACAACTACGTTGTTGACTCTGATACTGACTATACGAATGATAGTAATATTATTCCGTATGATCAGTATGTGGAAGACAACGAAGAACATGTTGTACAATGTAATGTACAAATGTCTATTCTCGATGAAATGCATGAACAGGGTGTACTAATGTCTATTCTCGATGAAATGCATGAACAGGGTGTACAAAGTAGATTAGCAAATAAGCCAGACATGGTAGTGAATGACTCAGTGACCTCTGAACTTGCGAGATATAGGGAACTGGTCGGGGAATATGAAAAACGGGCAAAGTTTGAATTAACTGATAGAGAACGAAAAATTGATGAACAAATAAGAATAATTATCTCAGACCGAAATAGAAAGGAAACATCTTTAAAATCAGAACTTCATTCAGTACAAATACTACTTAGTTCTACCGTTGGCCATTATAAGTCAAAAACAGAAGAAGTAACCATTTTGAAAAAGGATTTTAAACAAAAAGAAGACAAAATCCTTGAAGAGTTTTTGGACATAAAAAAGCTAAAAGAAAAGGTTGAAGATAGATTATATAAACAAGATGAGTCTGTTCAAACGGTTCACATGTTATGTAAACCAAAATCGTTTTATGATGAAAAGAACAAGGTAGCAATAAGCTACAAAAATCCCTTATGTCTCACCTTGTCACTACCAATCATGCACCCACTGTTATACATGACTCAGAGGATACGCGTGAGATAGCTGAGATAACTAGGAAAAGAATGCTGGTACAAATGCAAAGCCCTCTGTGTATGGAAAATCAAGTTAGGATTTCCCCTCCCCCCGATTACTCAAAAGAAAACTTTCTTGCAACCTTTGCTCCCCAAAGAAATCTAACCCCAGAACAGATATTTTGGTCCATAGATGACAACAACAGGAAAAAGGCTGAGACCTTAGCTCCAAAACCAATTTCAG
>BQNB010197952.1:0-11172 GCA_026074375.1 Tanacetum coccineum | reverse complement strand
ATCTTAATGAACCTCTTAAATATAAGGTTGCATTATTAAATCCTAAATTTGACAAATTGCTTGATGCTATGAATACGAAAATACAATCCATGAAAGATAACCAAGGCTGGTGTTTAGTTGATCTTCCTCCTAATGGTCGAACTGTCAAGAGTAAATGGCTTTTAAAAAAAAGACTGACATGCATGGCAATGTACGCACCTTTAAAGCTCGTCTTGTAGCAAAAGGCTATACCCAAACCTACGGCGTAGATTATGGGGAAACCTTCTCTCCTGTTGCAGACATTAGAGCTATAAAGATTCTTTTAGCCATAGTCGCGTTCTTTGACTATGAGATTTGGCAGATGGATGTCAAAACCGCCTTTTGAATGGTCACCTAAGCGAGGACGTATATATGGTGCAATCTGAGGGGTTTTTGGATCCAAAACATCACAGCAAAGTATGCAAACTACAACGGACTATTTATGGATTGAAGCAAGCATCTAAATCTAGAACAAGAGATTTGATGTAAAAATCAAGAAGATTGGTTTCACTCAAAATCCTAATGAGCCATGTGTATATCTCAAAGCTAGTGGGAGAAATGTTGCGTTCCTAGTCTTGTATGTCGATGACATATTACTCATGGTAAATAGCGTTACAATGCTGCAAGAAGTTAAATCTTGGCTTTGTAAGTGTTTTTCTATGAAAGCCTTGGGAGAAGCAGCATACATCCTTGGAAAATCAAGATCATACGTGATAGATCTAAGCGGTTGATTGCTCTTAGTCAAAGAGCTTATCTAGAGAAAATTCTGAAGAAATTTAGAATGAAAAACTCCAAGAAGGGGTATACTCCAATGATGGAAAAGCTTGACTATAGAAAGTCCCAAGGTGCTAAAGCACCTACTGAGGTACAATGTATGCGGAGAGTTCCATACGCTTCAGCTACAGGTTCAATCATGTATGCGGTTAGATGCACTAGACTTGATGTTGCCTTTGCGCAAAATTTGTGTAGTCGTTTTCAGCAAAATCCTGGTGAGATTCACTGGACTGCTATGAAAACTATTCTTAAGTATTTGAGGAATATTAAAGATATGGTTCTTGTGTATGGGAAGATGAGCTAAAAGTATCATGTTTATTGCTGATTGCAAGTTTTCAAAAAGCGACTTAAGGACGATAACATACATCCCAAAAATAGGATATCATGATCATAATTAATGGTAGGAGGTATACTGGAAGATGCAAGCAAAGCACTAATGTCTATACTCTTCTATAAAAGTTGGAGTATCATTGTATCTGCTGAAGATCATAGAAGCAGCTCTGGATGGGAGGGAATTTATTATTGGATTTGAGATGTTAATTCCATCGAATAAAATGGCCTATATGAGATGCTACTATGACAATAAGCATGCATTAGCTATCGCCCCAGTGATCCTAGATTCTTTTAAAAAGGAAGCCAGATATTTCTCAAGGAAGTATCTACTACATTCGTGTAGTAATTCTAGATGGTAAAATTTTATCCTTAAGAAATAGTTCACGCTTGGATGATCATCGCTAGTTAATCCATTTACAAAAACTAAGCCAGTCAAAAAGCTTTTTTGAACATGTATTGGCATGTAAATTGTTCATGCTAGTAGTCTCATGTAAATCGGTGATGTATTAGTTAGTATTTGGATAATGGGATGTTAAACAATTATTATTTTCTGTTGAATGAATTAATATATATGGTATCTTGTTTTCATTTTATTAAATTCGTTGGTTCACTATATTTACATTGTTTATATCCCATGAATGTCATTGGTCTCATTCTAAGCTATGACCGATTACCACGTTAACGAATTCTTGTGGGGAATATTGTTAAGACAGGTAAATGTGAGTGACTTGATTATATTCTTTTTTTTTTTTTTTTTTTTTTTTTTTTTTTTTTTTTATTTTCTTCTTTTTTTTTTTTTTTCTTTTTTTTTTTTTAAATTTAATGTTTTTTATTTTTTTTTTTTTTTTTTTTTTTTTCTTTTTTTTTTTAGGGAGGGGAAGACGGTAAAGATGATTCTGCACACTTCGCAATATTATTCTATGAGGTTGAAAATATTGGATACCCTACTGTGTGATAATCACTTTATGGATCGGCGTCATTGTATGCATTACACACATGGTAAAAGTTATGTTTATCCTTAGACTTGAGATGCAAGCAGGTTTTGCATGTATGGATAACATTTCTTGATAATATGCCTACCACTAGCCTGTCAAAGATAGTTCTTACAAGGGCATATTTTAAAAGTGCTTTTGAAGTACATGACGGAATCTCTTATAGTCAAAAATAGAATTTATTTATTCCTCTTGAGTGGGAGGAGTTAGATCTACTGGGCCCCTCGTTGGTTTGATTCAGATATTTGCATTGGCCGTGCCCAATTGTAGCTAGTTAAGTATGATTGTTTTTAATTTGCGTGATTTGAATCAAGTACATATGTGAGAAACAGAATCGTTAAAGTATGGAATGATTATTGATCTATATCCATATTTGACATGTATCTAAAACGAAAGGATAGAACTGACTGAATCCATAGAAAGCTAAGTTGTTTTCCAAAACTGCAAACTCAGGTATTTCTAGGAGCATTGATGACGTTGCTAGACTATTTTTCAATGTTAGTATGTTATATAATATGAATGAGACATTCACAAAGTGGGAGCTGTTTGGGTTTGTGCTCAGGTCATTAGAATATTTATCACGTGCGGAGAATTACCGTAGGCCTACGGGCAAAAGTCACCAACGTTATACATTTAGGTATCATTTTATTAATGTTAACTAGTTATAATGCCCGTGCACATACGGGCTTTTTTCTAATCTTTTTACAAAGTGTATTTATTTTTTATAAATTAGATAGTAATTATATAAATAAGGACACATTATGTAGATAGTTTCATGTTGTTTTTGTATATTTTTTGTATATTTTTCCATTATACGAAGATTTGAGTTGATTAAGTGTAATTTTACGTGGTCTTCCAAAAAGGAAGTGGTTATGTGTTTGTGGTTGCTTCCCTGGTAGCTTTCATATATTTGGTAACATTTGAGAAAATGTAATAATTGTTCATGAGATACCTCATTTATACCACGTTACATCTGAGTTATAGGTTGTAGCCCTACTACGTAGACCCGAACATCTCCAAAGCTCTTAGGTACTCTTTTTAAGGCGGGAAGGTTTTTAAAATGGAAACAAAAACTTGAACAGATGTGAAAATGAAGTGATGGTAGACCTAACGAAGCAATAAGTAGGAGTTTGGTGTGTGTGTCGGCGCGTCACTCGCTCGCTTCATTAAGTGCGTGTTTTGTTTTTAGGGGTAGTTATGAATGATATAGTCCCTTAATCTTTTGTTTGCGTTAACTTAAGCACTAATGTATGTTTTCTGAAAAAGGTCCATGTGAATGGATTCTTTAGCTTATTAGTACATTAGGAGGTGTGTAGACTTTGAATATCGTCGCTCTTTTGAAATAGCGTGTTTAAAATTAACGATGTATTTTTATTCTGTTTATTATTATTCTTTGTTTGTTTTGTATATACTTTTTATAAAGTTCTATTGACAAGCAGGTTTTATTATATATATTTTATTGTTTTTCTCTTGTTATTTTTATTCGAGATTAGTTGATTATAATCCTATTTTATTGGGGTCATCATTAGTCCACACGAGGTTTGCGCGCGAATTTAGTGTACGTAGTGCATCATGCTATGGTCAATTGTTTATGTTTATATGTTTACTTTTCAGCTTATTTTAATATAAGTTGTGTTGTTAAGTATTGGTTTGTTTTTCTTAAAACTTGTTTCTAGTTTATATTATGGCCGTGAAAGAAGTACAAATGCACTAAACTTTAAAATCATACTATTTTTGTCAGTTTATTACATATGTTCTAATCATCTTAATCCTAGATCATCTTCGTTCAGAGGCGCATTTACATCTACATTGTTTCTTCGTACGCGCGCGCGCAGCTGTATTAAAGTTCCATGTGCGCACCATCAAAGCTATTAGCTTTGTTGATTCGGTGTTTGATAAATTGATGTCTAAGAACGAAACAAATCGCTCTCCCATCATTTAAGCTTTTGAAGTGCGCGCATGGTTGTTGTAAACAGGTGCGTCGCGCTCGCAAGTTAGCTCTCAATGATGCCTGTTCTGTTGTGTGGCTACGCAGTTTAAAAGCCGCTAATAATAAGTTTTGCGCTCCTTCTTTTAGTGGCTTCTCTAATGAAAGTCTTGAATTATAGTTAGTAATGCTAAGATGCATGAATTTTTGGACCCTGTTATTTTTTTGTAATAAGTACCGTGGTCTATTTCTAAACTAAATCATGTTATATGTATTACCTTACTAACAAATATAAAGATTTGAAATCATCTCTCTTCATCCATAATCATCAGAAGGAAATTAGTAAAATGAAGTATTTCCGAATTACATGTTATGAGTTGTTACTTTTGCTAAAAATGATTTCAAAAACCAGGAAACTATAAAGAATAACTAATCCCAAATACCCCCTTATGTGGAATAGTTTGGATTCGACTTAGGTGTGTTTTGATAATAAAGACATAATTTGTTATCTTTATATTGAAAAAAAACTAAATAGATTAAAGTCATGTGGATAACATGTTTTGTTTGTCCCTAATTTTGCTTTTTGTTTGTTTGATTTTTTTTTTTTTCGTGTCTTAATAGAGAAATGTGACTAAAAATATTAAGTAATAAAGCCGAGCTGTTTGCATTAAGCCATCTTTTAATTAAACATAACTTAATAAAAAAAATTAACAAATAAGCCCTAAGTGTGGTTATGTTAATGATGGTATAATTCAATTGCTTTATCCCACACTGACCAGAAGATGCACTAAACAAATATATCTTTTTCGTCTCATCTCAGCTTTAATACATTAAAATATCAGTACAAAAGTAGACAATAACTACATTTAGATGAGTTGCTTTAAACACGTCATACTTGAAACAACTCCAAAATTATTTATTACTAACGCGTTTTTTTTTTTAATGAAACAGGGTTTTTTGGGATGAATAACATATAATAAATTTCTGTGTCCACAAAGATGTAACAAGAAACAATATGATGAAAATAAAGATGAAATAAGATATAAGAGTGTGTTCGACAACAAGATTACTAAAATAAAAACCTGTGATTTGCTTGGTTTTATTAGATGAGTTGCAGATAGCTTTAATGATCAATTTGTAGAAATAAAAAAGCTAGGCTACGTTTGAAGTTTATATACTGCTTTAAGTTGGTTTAAATTGAGGTTGTTAAGAATTGTAATTCTAATACAATATAAACTGGTATTGTTTTAAGATATCTGGGTTTTTTTTAAATACAGTTTAGTCCAAGAATATGAAAAAGTTTTTTATTAGCTTAAAAGTTATAAAAAATATCCTTGATGTTTCTTTTTAAACAACAAATCACTTATTAAAAAGTGTACTCAAATTAACTTTAAGCAAAATATGGCCTCTTTATTGTGGCTTTCTTCCTTGTTGTTGGAATGGTGATCGAAAAAACTAACAATAACAAAAAGTTAAAATACCTTGTAAACCATGACCATTTGTACTTGACGGTTGTCCTTCAAGCTTTAATAATTCATCATGCAATTCATCAAAAGTTGCTACTTAGTACGTGATAATTATTACAATAGTGTGAATGTGTTTATGGGTTGAGAATTTTTTTCTACAGCTGGTGCAATCGGAATGGGCGACCAATGGTCGACTTGAATTCCTCATGTGCAGTGGGTCAGCAAGGCTGCTGCATGAATATGTGCTGCCTTTGTAGTACAAGCTCACACCAAACAATCAAATATGGTAAAGTCAAAAAAACACTTCTGAAACCACTTAAAGAAGCACCTCGAACACTCGAAGCTAAATGAAGAACGTTCAGATTTTCAATGCACATATGGGGTTCATTCGCTTATCTACTTGGTCCAATCTTTTCATATATAGAACTCATTATCATTATGATATGGCTGAAGAATCTTCGAGCCTGTATAACCTTGAAAAAGGATAAGATCATGATTAAAATCTGATTGACTGATTCAGGACTAATACTAAACAGTTATTATTGAGAATTGAATTTTTACAATAATAAAAACATATGAATTTAAAGAATTCGCTCGTAGCTAAATTCTATGGTCAGGCCGAAATTTGTGAAAGACTGGTTTCACACCTAATTCAAGCTGAATAGTGAATGGGTCTGAAAGTTTTGATGCGCCCGATATCCTATCAAAAGCATAATGTGGTCACGTTACCTGCCCATTACAACGGGGGCAACACATGTAGCGCCACATGTTCTTAGTCTTTTGACCGCATGGTTGTTTCGTTGATGTGTTGTTATCGTGGTTTGGTTAAGCATCTAGTGGTTCTAGTAATCTAATATGAAGATCTTCGTATTCACATATTATTATTGAGTTATTGCACACCAAATTGTTACAGTTCATGATTGATTTATGTTATTTTCTTTAAATTATTTGTGACTTAATCAGTTTATATGATCCTGTTTATGGAGTTCTCTCCCAGTTTTCCACTTGATATCTATACAGATGAAATGAAACCTAAAATATATACACGAAGGCTTGGTTTTTAACTCCTTCCAGACCCACACATGCTCTTCTTTTCTTTTTTCCTTTTAAACTATGTCCATTAAGGCTTCGTATCGGCTCTCCAAACCCATTTACAAATACTATCAGGCCCCCTTAAGCTTTGCTGTATAGATTGTAGGCATGACTCATGCTGCATGAGAATATATTGAGGGCTGTTTGGATTGGCTTATTTTGCGGGCTTACGGGGTTATTCAGCTCGTTATTTTCGCCTTATGACTACGTTGAGCTTATGGCTTATTTGAATATATAAGTTAAAGCTCAACGTGATAAGCTCATTAGCCAATAAATCAAGCTTTTTTTTCCATCATATCAAATATTCATAAGACCAAAAAAAATTAAGCTTATTGATATGTGCTTAATTTCACATATCTTTTACCTCTAAAAACGAGCTTAAATGACCAAAAACAGACAAAAACTGCCAAATATATGTTTGTTTTGCATTTGTATTGTGCAGGAAGTGGATATCATCAAAAAGACAGAAAACCAAGCCAAAATGACAAAACTGAGCATGGAATGGAAAAGACTGTGCAAAATCAAGGCCAAAGTCCAAAAATGCCAAAGTCAGAGTCAATACTGAAGAATACTATTGAATGCAATCTTAACCCAAGCTGGTGGGCCGGGATAAGCCCTATTGTTTTTTTAATTTTTAATTTTATGAGACTGTGAAGACCAAATGGGCCCTCAATTCATTTACAAACAGCCCATTTGTGTGCATTTGACAAGACTGTGAAGACTTTGAGATGCCCAATCCTAGGCCCAGTTAAGTTTACAGCCAATCTCAGCCATTGTAACAGACAAAATCCACTTCATAAACCTATAGGGCTTGAAAAAGCCCATAAAAACTCCAAAAATGTAACCTTATTGGGCCTTAAAAGGCCCCAATGAACATAAGCCTAAACCTTATTGGGCACAGACACACTCAATTGGGCCTATTACAAGCCCAATAGCCAAAACATCTTTTTATAAAACTCAAGCGACCAAAAATGTAAAATTTTTAAAACTTCTGTTTGATATAATTAGAAAAAATGAAAAAAAATAAAGAAACGGGGCCAAAGATGCCCAAGGTTTTAAAAGTTGTTTTATAAGAAAAAGAGAAAAATAAAAACACAAGGGCTTGAAATTTGCATTTTCACAATAATCCTTTTAGTTATAAAACAGCAGGGACCTGATTGCTGAATTACCCCTACCTTCTTTGGTTTATTTTCATAAAACAGATGGGAACCATTATTGTCACTTTACAAATATGTTATAACTAAAAACTAGGCTTAAACAAAGTGACAAGGAGAAAGGAGTTGAGGGGCCAATTGTGCATCTTTTTCATTCATCGCGTTTAAACCCTGCAACCCACCCCCCGTACCCGCCAAAACCTTATACCACCATTTCCCACTGTTTTCACTCCTCCGCCAAACAAGCCTCCAAGTACTGTTACAGCTCACCATCACCTCTTCCCACCTTTACCCTGCCCTTTTTTTAATCCCCTTTCCCTTGTCAAACACTTACCCCCGAAAAACCCATCAAAGGCTGAGATGATAGAAAGGAAACCCAAGGGCTAGGTATTGCTTAGGAAGTGTCCCTTCTTCTAACAATCAAACACATCCAAAGTCCAGTGAGAGACTCTAAGCTGTAATAAAGAGGAAGAGAACAAAGCAAAGGAAAAAAAAATCCCGTTTATTTTTTTTTCTTAGTATAAATTTTACTTAAGTTTGCCATTTAAATTATTGTACTCAGTTTTTTTTAAGTTTATTGTTTGTATTAGTTCCAGTTTTTAAATAAAAGATTAAAGAGTTTTTGTGTTATTGCATTTGTTAAAATTTGGAAATATGAAATTAAGTTGTTTAAATCCTGTTTAAACTTGTGTAAAAGTGTTTTAAAGTGATTAAACCTCACTTGTGAACATTTTTCTTAGCCTTATTTCACCAAAATCAGTTAAAAATTCGATTTTTAGAAAATAAGGGGGTGTTTGGTTTAGCATGAAAATGGGTCAAATGGTTGTTGCCATGGGTCAAGCTCACTGAGCAACTTTGCTGATGGGTCCCTTCTATGTATTGTGGGCATTCATTAGGCACTTTTAATCCCTTACTTTTAGTGTTTCAGATAAGTTTTTTTTGTGCCCTTTTGGTTTCATGTCAAAATTTGAAAGAAGCAAAACTTTGAGCTTAAGGCTTAAGGGCTTATGCAGCTTAATCTCACTCTGTGTGTGCATTGTTGTGTTGTTTCTGCCTAGACGTTAACCATGCCCTTTTGATCTGTCCCCTTTTACTTTGTCCAAAATAACGCGCGCCTCAAATTTTGGACTTTGCATTTTTTTTAAGAAACCTCAAGTTTAAGCCCCTTCTATATCAGCTGTTAAAACTCACCTTAATAAGCTTAATCATTTTGAAAATAAGCTCATTTACACCTTTTTAATCTGTTTGAGGTTTGTGTGACTAAAGTTTATTTTGGCTAAAAAGCTCTTGAGTGCTTATTTCATAAAGCCAAAAAAGCCTTTAAGCTCACTGTGCATTTCCCCTGGTGCTGAGCACCATAATTCAGCCCCTTATTTCTAGCTTATTTGATTTTAAGCATTAGGTTTTTATGGCTTTTTAATATAACTTATAGGTAGGTCTTTTAGGTTTAGCAGCTTAAATCCCTTAGATAGCTTATTAAGGCAGCTTAATATAAGCTTTAAAGTCCATTTTTTCTGTTTTTTGTATAAACTGTTAAAATAGCTTATTATAATTCCAGCTTATCTTAGGGCTTATTAGGTGACCATAGCTTATCATTAGGGTACCCTTAGCCTATTTATCTATTCCCCTAGCTTTCTAGCTTATTCTGTAGCTTAAATCCCAAAAAAAGAAAAGAAAAATAAGCTTATAAGCTTATTAAGCTTTTGCAGTCCAAAAGCTCACTTTTCTAGCTTATTAAGTTAACTTCAAGCATAAGTGCTTTTACAAAAAAGACTCCCCTTGAGCCCCTTAACAAGTTTTCTTTTATAGCTTTTTGATAATAAGCTGTTTGTACTTGCCTTGTAATCGGGGTCCACCTCAGGGACCAATTGTGTAATTTTCTCTTTGATAGTTAGCATTGTTAGTCCCCCTTGTCAGTTTGTTGTTTCCCCGTTAGTCCTTGTGTCCTTTCACTGTTAGTCCCTATAGTTAACTTTAGTTAGTTTTATTTAATTTAATTAATTAAATTAGGTTTAGATTTAATTAGTTTAATTACTTTTTATATAAACAGTAAAATTTGGGCATTTTTACATTTTTAGAATTGTTAACTTTTTCTTTATTTAATTTTATTTTTTCAGAATTTTTATAACTTTTATTTTTTGTCTTTTTCTATTTTCTTAGTTTTAATTAGTTTTTAATCTTTAAAAATTCATAAAAAATCCAAAAATTAATAAAAAAATATTTTTCTTTTTTATAAAATTTTCTTTTGTCATTTAGTGTCTAGGAAAAATATAACATTTAGTATAGGTTTAATTTTTCTTAAATTTCAGTCTTAGACCCGTTTTATCCGGTGCGTTTTACCGTTTCTTTTCGTTTTACATTCAAACGACCTCCGTTTTAGTTCTAGTTTTCTTTATTTTTCAAATTAAGTTAATTAGAATTTAATTTTGATTTTTAATTTAATTTAGCATTTATTTTCTTAATTTTTAATATTTAGGTTTCCCGATACCTGATTCTGTTCCCCGTATTTTAGTATAGATTTAATTTTAGGATTTCCCTATAACTAATTTTGTTTCCCATAGTATTTAAGATCCCCATTTCCTATATCTATTTCCCGTAGATTAAATTAGGTTTTATTTAATTAATTTTAGTTGTAATTATATCAGTGTTTCTATCATATCTAAATATTCTCCATCATTCAATTTCTCATCAAACCAGGATTACTTTCAATTGCAGCCTCGTTGGGACATACGACCCGGGAATATCTCTTCCGGAATCTTTTTATAATTGATTCTTATATATTTAATCTCTTTGTGTAGATTTTGACCTTTTGCCTTGGTTAAGGGCATTTGGTTGAGATTTGCATTTGTGTTATTTTATATGTATGCTATTCAACGAATCAGCCACACAAACATAATATTCATGTGGCCATTGGATGATCAATAGTCACACAAAATACACATTTCTTCACTTTAAAAAGCATATGGTCACACTTTTGGCCACTTTATGCTTAATTGTATGTGACTAAATACCCAAAAGAAACATGCTTTGTGTGACTAAATATTACAAAAGGCCACACAAACATAAAATTCATGTGGCCATTGGATGATCAATAGTCACACAAAATACATGTTTCTTCACATTAAAGAGTATATGGTCACACTTTGTAGGAACCCGATTAACACTTCCACTTCATAACCCGAACCACGATTCAAGAAAAGAGAAGGAGAGAGAGGGACGAAATTAGAGAGAGAGATGAGAGATGAGAGAGAAAAGAAAAATTATATTTTTAGAAAAATAAAAACTTAGATATTTTCATATGAAAATATCTATATATATATATTTAGATATTTTAGAAAATATCTAAATATATATATACCCCTACACATTTAATGTGACGCGCGGGATATATAACTAGGACCCGGGCTCGGGTTTTG
>BQNB010197948.1:0-11173 GCA_026074375.1 Tanacetum coccineum | reverse complement strand
GGATCCTTTTATTAAGGATTTTAAATTTGCGATGAACGAAAAATGATAGTGTTATTTACAAATAGGATGCTAAACAAGGATTATTTGGAAATCTTAAAAGCTTATAAGTGTAACTTGTCGCTTTTTCTCCCAGAATCTCTTAACCTGACTAATAAACGTGCTTAATTTTGCTTTAACTTTAATCCGACATTTTCTAAAAAGAAGCTCTTTCGGAAACGAAAATATTCATCTTAGTTCGGCCTTATACTTGAGTTTCTAAAGCGAAATTTTCTCTATTACAGAAAATATGAGTTAAAAAAAAATAAACTGTGGGCTGATAAAGGTTTACTGCAACTTGTCGGCTCACAACCGATGTTGCAGTCTTCAAAACAAGGCCCATAGTGAGCTAATAAATGCCAAAGTGCATTCGTAAGTGTTGTCAATAAGAAACCGTCGTCAGACTAAGTCACTACATCTTGTCGGAGGCGTGGCCGATGTTGTAGTCATGTAAATGATGACGGTAGTATAGTATATAGCAATAAATGAAAATTTAATGGTTAAGATTTCTTTTTCTAAACTCAAGTATAATTTTGAACTAAGAATAACTTGCTTTAAGACTCCAAAAGTTTGTTGGTTGTCGTTGATTGATTATTTCTAGAAATAGTCTCACCAATGAGATCATTAAATTTTTGATGTTTGCGTGCTTTGAGTAGTATTGTTTATTTAGCGGTAAATCTAAGAAATTCGGCCTAAAAGGGTGGAGTATCCCGCTATTACATTGCGAACATTCTCCTGTGGGGTCTCAACCTGATAACCTAAGCCGAACTCGGCTGGGATCTATCGAGAATATGCTGGTTGGTGGGTGATCTAGTCTTTTCCCCAGATTTCTTCAGAAATATCGTTATGCACATAAACTATACTACTTTCTAAAACTGTCGATCTAAACTTAACTTAAAATTAAGCACATTCACACTAATTGAATAATTGTTGGGAGCGAAAAGTTGACAAGTCATAGTTATAAGTAGTGTTAGCATCTTTACTTGTACTTAACGGTGATTTCGTTTTTACGCTTAGCTTAGGACTAGTGAAAAATCGGGGAAGATGAATTAATCCGTCAGGACACCCATAGATTATTCTATGGGCGCTTCTCATTCTATGATCCCAGTGTTGATAAAATAAAGGAAGTCAAACAGGTAGTTAAGAAAAGAAAAAGGAAAATCCAAAAAATATTAGGGATAGTTAGTGTACATATAAAAATATTGAAAATGGGATTTATCAAAGCTATTGATTCTTTAGTTTCCCTTGACAAACACTTAGCTACTTTTCGAGATTATTAGTCGAGGAGGATTGAGATTCTTAGTTTTCGTAAATGTTTACTTCATAACATTGCGTGAGGACACGGCAATACCTTAGTATGGGGGATTTTAGTATGTGCTTAATTACACATACCTTTTTCCATTAAAAACAAGCTTAAATGACTAAAAACGTACCAAAAATACATTGTATTTGTATGTTTTGCATTTGTATTGTGCAGGAAACGAATATCACACAAAGGACAAAAAAAGAAGAAGCCAAAACCGAGCATGGAATGGAAAAGACAAAGTCAAATCAAAGGAAAGTCAACCTCATCAAAGTCAAAGGTCAACCAAATGAAGAAAATACAACTTGAGGGACTAAAATTGCCAAACCTCAAGTTGTATTACAAGAATAAAAAGACAAGGGCCGAAATTTGCAATAAAGATATATGAGATAAGGGGCCAAAACTGCCAACTTGCCCAAAACCATTTTCCCCGCCCAACAAAACCCCAGATATAACTCATGGGTGTCTTCCCACCCTTTTACCCTGCAACCTCTACAACCCCTTGGGTAAGACATCTCCCCCTCCTCCACTATCTTCCCCCAGCTTTATAATTGCCATGTTGGCAATCCTTCACCATTTTCAAGTAATTTCAATGGCTAGATTGACTCAAAAAGAAGCACAAGAAGACTGAATGGCTGAGATTACTCTTATCAAGTCCCTCACACAACAAAAACACCCTAGAAAGCTCTCACAATGGAAACACAAGCTGCAAGTCCAAGAAGAAGAGACTTCGGCTATAAATAGAGCCATTTTGTAAGCCTTGAAAGAAGGGAGATCTTAGATTATTTTAGTTTAATTGTAATTTTAATTAAGTCATTTACAGCTTATTGTACTTCTTCCTTCAGCTTTGTACTAATTTCCAAGTTTAATGAAGTTTATGAGTTAAAAAATCAAGTTTTTAAATTCAAGTGCTTAAGTTTTTTTTTATTTGTGTTTAGAATGTGTTAAGAAGCTCTCACTTAAGCTTATTTATAAGCTGTTTTCATTAAGTAAACTAAAAAGTTAAGTAGTTAAGAGAAAATCACAAAAATCACTCTCAAATATACCACAGCTTATGGATGATAAGCCAGTTATGGATGGGCTTATGGACACTACTAGCTTGTCTTTGACAAGCTAGAGCTTGTAGATCGGCTTGTAAAAGCTTAAGCATCCCTGTTTGAGCAAGGGTGTTGTAAGTCTCTCTTTTTCTTATTTTTCTTACTTACTGTAGAACTGCTTATAGTGCTTATTTGTTACTTATATCTGCTTATTTATGCTTTATTATGTTGTTAGTGCTTATCCTGCTTCGATTTCAGTCCAAAAAATGATTTGTGCAACTTTCCTAGTTAGTACTGGTAGCATGTGTAGTTAATACTGTTAGATTAATTTAGCTTATTTAAGTGCTTATCACTGATTGAAATCTGCTCATAAGTGCCTTATTTTGTTATTTGATAATCTGTTTTTAACAAATTAGGATCAAATCAGCTTGAAATAAAATGACTTTTGAAAACTTTGAGGGATTTTTAGAACAAGCAGTACTAACCCATAGTTAGTACTGCTAGTTCTCTTTTGGGATTTTAAAGCTAGCAGTACTAACTCAAGGCTAGCAGTACTAACTCCAAGTTAGTACTGGTAGTTGATACTGTTAGTACTGCTTGATCATTTTTGCTTATTAGCTTATTGTTTCTGCTTATTTAAGATTGACTTAGCTCTTTAGAGTAGATTTAGCCCATTTTTGTTTACTGTCTTTAGTAGAGCTTTTTGAAGCTTTTTCGCCTTTTCAAAGTAGTTTTAAGAGTTTATCAGTTTTTAGTTTTTTAGCTTATTTGCCATGATAGTTTATTCTAGTTTCTTTTTCTTATGCCTGAGTGCTTATTAGGGATAATTAAATATCTGTTTTAGCTTATTCGCTTATTTCTTGTTTCATTGTGTTTTATTAGAGCTAGCAGTACTAACTTAAAGCTAGCAGTACTAACTCCAAGTTAGTACTGATAGTTAATACTGTTAGTACTGTGGTTAGTACTGCTGAGTTTCTCTTGCTTAACTTAGCTAAATTGCTTGCTGAATTTGCTTATTTAGGGGTAGTCTAGCTTATTTGGTTTTGTCTTGAGCTTATTTGAGCTTATTTGTGTCTTAGTTTAAAAGATTTAAGTATTTTTACCATTTCTAGCTTTTATGCTTGTTCTAGCTTATTTTCCTTGCTTATCTTTGTATGCATTTGCTTATTAGGATTAGTGCCCAATCATATCCTTGTCATATTCAAACATCAATCATCAATCCGTCATTCGATTTTCCATTCAAGCCTCGTTGGGACATAACGACCCGGAAATACTCTATACTACTTCCGGTTTCATTGATTTTGTGGATTTTGATCCTTGTTATATATTTATATTTATTTATATGTAAAAAGGAGTAAGAATACGCGAGTCAATTTTTGGCGCCGTTGCCGGGGAGGCTGTGAAAACGATTATCGTTACGTTTGACAATTTGTGTTTGAATCTGTGAATATTTTCTTCTATAAAAATATAAAAAGTACAAAAATATTTTTCATTTTCTTTTATTAGTATAATTATCATATAAAAACAAAAGAAAAACCAAAAATATAAAAACATTGTCCATAAAAAAAAAAAGTGTTAAAATAATGTTTATTTCATATAAATCACCTACAGTGGTATCACGAGCCATCATATGATGTCATATGATCATCTTGTATGCGTAAAAATGGCTTAAAACGCGTGTTTTTGATGGATTCAAAAGGATAATTTTAAAATAGCCCCTAGGGCTTATTTTTTGAAATTAATTTGACCCATATAGGGTTTTATGATCTGTGGTTTTTGATCCCGTAACCATTTGTTATGCATACTTTAATTGGTTTTGTTATCGGGTACGTGTAAAAGGGCCTAAATCGCGTGTTTTGGAACAATTATTAAATCGGTTTTAAATCAGCCCCTTGGGCATTATTTTCTGAAATAATATGGTTTTTATAAGGTCTTTAATACAGTACTAAGTTATCCTTAAACCATTGGTTACACGTATCAATCGGGATTTTAATTCTAGTTAATTTATTTATTCGATTCGTTGGCTAACAATTTATTTCTTGTTAATTATTTTGTTTCCATCGAAAATACATGCATGTTTGGCTATGGACTTAGCCAACACCTTGTTAATACTTAATATTATGGTATTATTATTTTTCGTATGAAAAGCCGATGAAAACCATGACCACTTGTGAATTGATTCGCTAGTTATTGCATTTAATTTTAGTTTTTAGGGTTTGCCATTGTTTTAGCTTCTTTTGTATGCTTTTAATTTTCATTTGTTGCCATTGTTTGGGAATTTTACAGTAGTTAGATGATAGAATAAATGTATTCAATTATCAAATTATTGTAACCATTGTTTGGATTCGAATGGCGAAAGAGTTAAAGGCATAAAGTCAAATTCAGAGCTGTTGGAGTGACTTCCACTAAAAATGGATTTCCTGGAGTTCTATAAGGAGTTAGAGGCTGAAATTTTTGTCACAGGTGTACAACTCATGGGGCTACAACTTCTTCAACTGGAGATCAGATTGGGGAATAATTCTTCTAGGAGTTTCAGACCCGTGAAGTCAGCTGAAATTTTATGACAGTTTTGGGCATCAAGTTCATTTACGGTTTCACTTGCTCACGATGGTTCTTGGACAAGCGAGAGCCCTACTTGTGGCTGTGTAGTTAACCCTTAGTTGACTTCTTAGTTCTCGTGATCGCTCACGAGACCAAGTATAGGTTTTTCATCGGTTAAGGCTTTGCATACTTATGGTTGTGTTTGTTTGTTTGCTTTTATATATGTTTGGAATGTATATAACTTGCAAATATTTTTATAAAACTAAAAATAAAACACAAACCAATTTTAGAAACTAAATCTTTGATTTAGTTTAAAGTTTAAATATGATTTGAAGCTAAACACTTGTTTTTATATAAATAACACTAAATAAATGTTATGATTGTTATTTAATTTATGTATTGTTCAAACTAATATTTATTCCACCTAGGTTATATATTAGTCATGAAAGTGAATAACTTGACACACATAAAGATATAAAACAAGTATTAGACTTAATTTAAAAAATAGTTTTTAACTTGTGCTATGAAGGATGAATGCATGCTTCCTCGTACACACTTTTTGATCATGTATTTATCAAAAATAATACCCATCAAATTTAAGTCATGCCGTCCAATTGGTTTAGAACACTTGCATTTACTGTTTACTTTGCGTGAGACGTTGGTGAATTGTAACCCAAGGTGATTATTCTCTATGCGTGAGACCTAGATATATTCTCACATGTTCTCGCATTGGATGACTTAATCGAGTTAAGCAGGTGAGACCTTGGCTTGAGACAAGGATATGACTAAACATGCCAGCTTGACATTGTTACTCCGATTACAAATGTCATGAGTCCTATATGGTCTAAGAATTGCACAGGTTTTGTAATTGGTGAATGTCACCTACTTATTGAATCTATCATTGCTAGCAGATCAAGTGATGTGATGGTGGAACCTTAATGAGGATCTTAGCCTTTTGTTAAAATTAATTGTTTATATTATAAAAAAGGGTAGTTAATTTTATAAGGATAATCATTGAAAATATTAAATTGAACTTTGAAATTTCTATTAACGACATTTATGCAACACAAACCGTAAACAAAAGTTTGTTTCCTTTTCTTGTTAGAGGAAGACAAACTAAGTCTTCTTTCCTTGTAAGAAAAGACTTATTCCTATCCTTTCTACTTATATGAGAAAGCTAAAATAGGAACACTTGAATTTTCCAATCCTAATCAAACTCAAAGCATACTTACTCGAGAAATCGTTTTATCTTGTAAAAGTCTAACGGTTAAGTACGGTTGCACATCTTATTTGGATACCTAGAGAACATGTATTCTATAGCCACCAAAATGATACATCTTTAAGCGTCAAGACATGGTATGAGTTTTAATAATAGAAATCTCAATAAATAGCGAAAGAGAAAAGGAAATTAATAGCATGTTTTCTAGTAGTTTTCCTTAACTCGATATTTTTCCTAAGATTCTACACACCCTTGAGGTAATGTAGAAGGAGGAATTGCATGCAAAACTTTCAAGTTAAAGAATGGCATTGATGGCTAGTCCATCATATATATAGTAGAACTTGATGCACTTCCTTGAATATCTAAGTACATGTTTACTAGTCCGTGAGGCTCACATTAGTGATAATGTGCAGATATTCAAAGAGTAGAAAAGTAAATAAATTGCTACTTGCACTTCATTGGTATAGACACACATTTAATGTTGTCTTATCCAGTGGGAGCAATGCATTTTACTACTGATATAGACGCACATGTAATGTTGTCTAAATTCAGTGGGAGCTATGAGCTTATCACCTTGTAAGTGACCCATTTTATTTCTAGCTGGTCTTGAAATAATACATTACTTTTCACATATGAAGCATCATAGTTTTATAAGAATCATTGCATATTATTCTATTAGATAACTTGTCGCTTTTCTGATGTCGCTGCCTAAAATGTTATCTATACAATGTTTATGCATGATTGCTTATTAAACAATAAAGTTCTAGATATACTTATAATGCAAATGTGATTTTAGTTTTGACTTAAATCATATCATATCTGTGACATTGTCATATTATTCATACAAACATACGGAAGCGCAGTAGGCTCATAACCTATAGGTCTCAGGATCGTAACCTAACTAATAATATGCTTATTTTTTGTATACATGCTTGATGTTGTGCCATGCACAAGTGGGAGAAATCTTAATTGTGTGCAAGGTACATCACATAACAATATACTTAGGGTTTTTCTCAACCGCATGGTTAAGTTTGCTAATATTCTTCTAGGACTATACACATGATGTATGTTTCGTCCTACTTAGTTCTAATGTCAGAAATAAAATGATTAACTAATTTAACATATTCACTAAATAAGGTTTGCCAATATAATTTTGTTTCCTTGTAAAGGACTTCAATAAGGAGTATGCAAATTTAACTTGAAAATATGTGAAAGCCAACAGTCGGCGTTTAATAATACTTTATATTTCTTTTTGTTTATTTATTTCTTGTCAAAGACAGATACATCTAGTCCTGGAACTGTTCTATAAGACTTATAAAGTAAGCAATAGACTTGTCATGTCTCCTTGTCTCTACATGTACATAAAGTCATTGAAATGTTCAAATACTTATATTGTAAAATTAGCGATTAAGTGTGTTATGTCTTCTTGTTAAGGACATGTTCATAAATGTTAGATACTCGAAAAGTGTCGGTTTCGCTTCCAAAGATAAACTGTCGTTGGCTCGTTAAGTAATGATTTAGAAACTTAATAGTTTTTTTTTTTAGGGGGGGTGGGGTTTTAGATTAGGCCCATGGATAAAACCATGTAAGCCCAAGCCCATGTGCCATGTAGAATTATTTATACACCTCTCCATGCCTTGGAGAGGTGGTTAGTTGGTTGTATTTTTCACATAGTTATGCATTTCTTTTCTTCTACTTTCTCTCACTATAAATACTTCCCTCCTTCCCACTTTCTCTCTCTAGTTCTTGTTGTTAAAGATTACTCATATTCTTCAATTGGTATCAAGAGCCATGGAGTGGTGTGTTTAGTTTTTTGTGTTTGTTTTGGTTTGTTTTTCTTTTGCTCGTCCGTATGTCCCATTTTCATGTTTTTCTTTGATTTTCAGAGCTATATTGTACACTAAAGGATTATTTACTTTGGTAAATTTGATCTAGTATCTTTAGGATATAGGTGTACAAGCTTTAAATATAGAAAAATATCATTTTTGGTCATCTTTGTGTTCAAAACCTTTACAAAGAACAAAATCTTGATTTTAAATTTTTTGGCTTAAAAACCTTAAAGTTTCTATTTTTCTTGTTCCTATAGGGTTAGTAACACTAGTTGTACAAGAATTTTTACAAAACAACCATCAAAAAGGTGTCTTTTTGTGTTTTAAAAATTTTGAGTTTCGTGCTTGTTGGAACAGAACAACTGAACCGAACAACTGAGTTTAGTTGAAACCAAACAACTAAACCGAACAACTGAGTTTAGTTGAAACTAAACAACTGAACCGAACAACTGAGTTTAGTTGAAACCGAACAACTGAACCGAACAACTGAGTTTAGGTGAAACCAAACAACTAAACCGAACAACTCAGTTTAGTTGAAACCGAACAACTCAGTTTAGTTGAAACTGAACAACTGAATCGAACAACTCAGTTTAGTTGAAACCGAACAACTTAAATTTCTAAATTATACGGTTTATCTCTTTGACTTGTAAAATCCCATGAAACATTAACTTGTTTTTCCCGGTTTTGTCAAGAATTGTAAAATATCGTGTAGTTTCAAGAATTAAAACACTTAAAAGACAACTCAATAAAACACAATTTCTTTCTACCACCGTTCGATCAAACATTAATCTTTTAACACGTAAATTTCTCAATGACGACTCTTGCTGACAAAGCGATTCTTTCGGGTGTCTGGACATCGTCCACCCTATGTTGGAATGGATATGTACGATTTTTGGAAAAACAGAAATGGAGCTATACATGATGAATAGACAGCAATGATCGATATGATCTTGAATCTGTTGAAAAGTTGTGTCCATCATCTGGCTTCAATTGAGGGATAATGGAGAGTGACTAGACCAAATAATTATTTCTGAGTATCTGACTACGAAGCCGAATCAAGGCTGTATTGTGATGTCAGGCAACTAAATATCATTCTTCAAGGTACTACACCAGAAGTCTTTGCATTGGTTAGAAATCATAAAGTCGCCAAGGAACTTTAGGAACGAATTCATCTTATCATTGCATGGAACTTCATTGACGAAACAGACCGAGAGTGTAAGCTTTATGATGAATTTGATAAGTTTAATTATAGAAGGTGAAATACACTACGTGATTTTTCTACCTTGAGATCTTTCTTGTACTCAATTGACTATGAACATCTAAATATGAAAACTGGGTACCAATTCAAGTGAACACCAAGTTTTTGAATTACTCTTCCTCCATGATGGAGCCAAATTTGTCAGATTGTCAAACTGGTTAGGGATTTTACACTAAACTATCTTTGATCAGCTTCATGGCTTACTTGGACAAACAGGAATTTCATGCAAATGGGTTCGTTTAATGCATGAACGTAACTCAGATCCGCTTGCTTTGGTTGCAACCTATCAGATGACCTAGGCTCCTTATCAAACTCATACCAAAACTCTCAATTTCAATCACATCCTTCACCATATTAGTCTCCACAGTATGGATCACCTTATCAGTCTTAATAATACTCAAATAATCAATCATCAACACCTCTTTCAATCACTTATCCATCAAATGATTATCAATCATCAGTTCATCATAACGTTTATTCTCCATCATCATCCATCCCTCAATTGGAATATGCTCCCTCAGTTAACTAACAACCTGAATTTTCCCAACCAGACTCGGGTCTAATCATTCCAGAATTCTAGAAAAGTGATGATCCCATTGATGCCATCAATCACATGATGTCTTTCTTGACTGCTGTTGTCACTTCCCGCTATCCCACTACCATTTATACCAGTGAGGAATTTAGTAAAACCCTTGGTAAAAAGCTACATTGATAATGGAAGGTAACTTTACACCAATTCAGGGCGAGACTAACTACTTTAGCCGCGGGTACTTCTAGGACATACCATCTCTAGGAGCAAAGTGGATGCTTTTCTGGGATAAACAAAGGACTGTTATTTGTTACAACTGCAAAGGGGAATGCCACATGTCCAAATAATGCACTAAACCTAAGAGAAAACGGGATGATTTATGGTTTAAGGATAAAGTTTTGTTGGTACAAGCTCAATTCAAAGTGGTCATAATTTCTACATGAGGAGGAACTATCATTTTTGGCCGATTCTAGAATTCCATAAGGTCAAGGCCACAACCGCAGCTTTATAAAGGTCAAATTCTTGTTCTTAAATTTTCCCGCTTAAAAACCTTAAAGTTTTCATTTTACTTGTCCCTATAGGCTTAGTAACACTTATGGTACAAAAATTTTCAGAAAACATTCATCAAAAATGTGTCTTTTTGAGTTTTGAGTTTTGATCTGAAGTATCTATGCGTACTAGGTTTTGCTGATTCTGAGGTATCGAATCCAGCAAGGGGGAAGGAGTAGATATACTAGAAAGATAATGAGTACACGTGATAGAATTTATATCCTATTCTCAGTATGTGATTGAATCACAACAAGCAGTTGTTCAGAATTCTAACTCTTCTGCACAACAAGATGCACTGATATTATCTGTGATTGAACAATTGAAAACCCAAGTAGTTAATTGTACCAAGATAAATCTAAACAATAAAAGTATCAATGATACTTTAACTGCTGAGCTGAAAGATATAAGGAACAAGTTAAAGTTTTGAAAGAAGGACAAAATGTTGATTTAAAAAGTAATGATAACGTTTCAGATTTAAGTTCACAATCTGTAGAAATTGATCGTCTTAAACAAACTTTTTTAGATCATTTAAAAGAAAAGGAATCTTTAATGCAAACGGTTACTCTTCTCAAAAATGATTTTAAGAAAGAAGAATCTAGAAACATTGATAGGGAAATTGCCTTAGAAAAGAAGATCAAACAGCTAGTTAATATTGTTTTTAAAAGAGATCAATCTGCACAAACTGTTCACATGTTGATGAAATCTTAATTTTTCTATGATCATACCACTAAACAAGCTCTAGGTTTTCAAAATCCTTTCTATCTGAAGAAAGCTCAACAGTTGGAACCGAAGCTTTATGATGGCAATGTCATTAAGAATACTAGTGCTATTGTGATTCCTGACTCCGAAGAGACCCTTATACTTGCTGAAGA
>BQNB010197945.1:0-11173 GCA_026074375.1 Tanacetum coccineum | reverse complement strand
TTATACACAAAATGAATCCAAGAAACCCTAAACGTACCAAAATGGATCATTCAACCCGTTTACTCATTTTTAACCATTTAAACCACCAACAATCAATCAAGTGTCATTATAAACTCATAATATGAGTTTACAATCCATGATCTATCCTTATTTTGGCAATGTACACGAATTATAAGCTCAAAAACCCTAAAGAAACCCTAATATGCCCTAATTAAACCCGTGACATATTTCATTCATTTTTGACCCATTTTAACCCAAACCACTTATCAAACCTTGATTATAATCCTTAATACAAACTTTAGGATCAGTAACCTATCATTCTTAATCAAGTATATACGAAATCCAAGCTTGAAAACCCTAATTGAGTCCTAATGTACCCGAAACTCATAACCTTTGCATTTTGACCCATTTTGAAGTTTTTCTTGCAATTAAGCACCTTGATGACCATGCTACTTCATCCCTAAACTGATTACAATCACCTCACACAAATATCTTCATCATTTATATTATAAATTTGGCACATGGTCTCTTGTTTCTTCCATTTCTAGCCGCGTCATCAAAGGAGGTAGCCAATACCTCAAAGCTACTTTCTAGCTCAAACAACTCATCCTATAGCCCCTACTCATAACCCTTTAGACCTTCCACATGTCCTCACCAGATCACACAACCTCCCTTGGCCTCCAAGTCAATTTCGCCTATAAATAGAACTCAAAACACTTCATTTCACTTCATCCCCTACTTCCTCCTCGATAACCTATCATAGCAGCAATCCTTTGCTCAATATGAATTATAAGAGATCCTAAGAAGTCCCAAGAACAGAAGTGAAGCAAAATAAACCAAGAAAAGAAGCCCGGGAGTCGTTATTCTAGGCGTACGAAGCTAAAAGTCCCGATTTCGACCCGTTTTCAAGCTATAAGCTCAAACCCAGGTTCTGGATGTTCTACTTCTGCTACTACACACTTATAATATTGTTAAACTTTCATAACTCAATTCATGTTCATTTTCTATTTTGATCCAAAACCGTACGCCCGAAACCCTAATTTCGCGTTTTTCTTAAAATTATATGTCATAATGGTTAAATGTTGTTATAATCTACCCTATCATGC
The DNA here is from genome assembly GCA_026074375.1 of Tanacetum coccineum. Taxonomy (NCBI): domain Eukaryota; kingdom Viridiplantae; phylum Streptophyta; class Magnoliopsida; order Asterales; family Asteraceae; genus Tanacetum; species Tanacetum coccineum. The sequence goes on along the minus strand of BQNB010197945.1, from coordinate 10,067 downwards.
CTAACAAATGTTAAAATAACCACTTTATTGATTATTAAAGGAATGTGAACTTAAAACCCGCGCGTTTACGTTTTAAAACCCTAATTTGACCCGTTTTGCTTCCTAGCTTAACGAATCGTTATTTTAAACTTTCGTTGTGTTAAATCTTCATATTATAGTTTATTATAACTTATAAATATCTATTGAAATGTTAAAATAAGCTTGCATGGCAATTTGGACATGTTTTCTAATTATAATCCATGCAAGGGGTATATATCATAACTTTCAGAAACTTATAACTAAATGGACTACAAATGTCATTTTATCAAAGTTATAACTACAGGGGTCTATTATGTCACTTTTCAAAGTACAAGGTTTACTTGTTATATCTTTTAAACTAGAAGGACCAAACTCATAAAAGTGCAAACTCCAAGGGTATATTTTGCCATTTTTCATTCTCAAGGGTCTCAAATGTAACATTTTGAAAAAGTAAAAAAAAATATTCAAAATATTACAAGACATAACTTTAATTAACGCTTGTCGTGCTTAACATTTCCAGATATTGAATAAAACGCTTAAAAAACAATAAAAATTTGTGTTTATGAAAAAAAAAAAAAAATAAAGTTTTTGTTTTGGTATGTAAAGATGGTTTTGAATGTGTCGATTATATCATATCACAATCTAGATCTTCATATTAAAAGGTTTCATCTTGGTATTTTAAACCCCCCGTTTTTTTTTCTGACGGATGTTGGGCGTTTACAATTGAATGCCCTAGCTCCTCAAGTTTACTGAAATGACTTCTGAATTATGAATGGCCCGAACGTGATACAATAATTTCAAACTTCCAACAAATTCATAACTCTTAAATCAAAGTTCTAAGTACAATCTTCCCTAAACTTGACATATTTACTCAGTTGCGTGATTAGTGCTGTTACTATCATTTTGCTATATCAACATTCCCCGATAAGATTGTGATAAGGTCATCCGCTTTCATAAATTTATTGCATCTACCTATCAGGTGAAGTTCATAACCTCGCCTTTACTTATTTACATGTTTTATAAACCGGCGAGGGGGATACATGCTTGTTACAAACTCTTTTACATACTTATTTATCTTATGACAATGTGATTACTTTTCAAAGACATAGTGAAGTTCATAACCTCGCCTTTACTTATTTACATGTTTTATAAACCCGCGAGGGGGATACATGCTTGTTACAAACTCTTTTACATACTCGTTTATCTTATAACAATGTGATTACTTTTCAAAGACTTAGTGAATTCATAGCCTCGCATTTCAATCTTTTCATAAACCCGTGAGGGGGATACTTGCTATAAATTATGAATACAAGTTACATGCTATCCTGACATATCATTAAAATTGCTGTCTAAGTTATCTATCCTACAAGTCATTAAATTTGACTTCAAGTCCCCCCCCCCCCGTTAAATGACTTTGGATACTAATAGTTTAATAATGATAAATCCTACAAGTCATTAATTTGACTTCAAGTCGTTAAATGACTTTATTGAGATTAATTATGTGATTTATGAGCTCTTCAAGTCATTAAATTGACTTTGGATGATAATGTGTTGGTGCCATGAGGTTAGGCAAGGAACATGACCAATCAGATCAATCAGACCAAACAGACCAAACAAGACAATAACGCAGTAATACACTGTTATTATGATAATTGTATTCGTTGCAATTATTACTAATAACGGGTGTATAATAACAATACAATTTTCTATAATAATTGTGTTTATACAATTATTACACTATGACTTGTATTCAAACTGTTTATCAAACCCATGAATTTCACTCAACCATTGTGTTGACTTTTTAGCATGTTTATCTCAGGTAATTAAACAACTTACGGCACAGAGTGGCATGGACTTGAAGATGGCTGAACTGTTATCATTCACACTTTATGTTTTAGATTGTGGGACCTGCATTTTGTAAAAACTCTGATTATAATGAATGATAACTAAATTTTCCAAAAAACGTCTCTTTTAAGTCGTTTTCTATGATTATGATTGTTGTATCCATTAAGTAATACCCCAGATTAGCTTCCGCTAACTTTAACCCTTGTCCATGAAAACGTCACAAAAATTTACGCTATCAGATTTTATCAAAACTAGACACAGTCCTCGATAAGCACAATTATAATAAACAAAAGGGATACACACAAAAATGTACACCTAAAATGTGAATGTTAAACTTGAACCCCACAATTTCTATTAATGAAAGTTCACTTCCCATTTGTAAAATATGTTATAATCATTTCGATGTAAAATACCAAAGTTCACTTAAGATGCATGTTACCTAAAGAAATAAATAATCACTTATTTTATTTACATAATTCTTATATATATAATACTACAAGAGCAACCAAGTAAAGAACATTTTGTTGGAAACAAAGTATGATTAAAGCAAAGAAATAAAGTAGCTAGGGATGGGCCGGTCCTCACCAAACAAACTTGATTTGTTACTAACGTATGTAGAATTGTAGGGTAAAGCTTGAGAGGATCTTTTTCTTCTTTCCTTTATTAATTATGCAATAGCAATTCTTAAAAAATGAATTGTATCTTTTAGCTGTGAATGCACAATTCAGACATTATTTTCAATTTAAGTAGAAGTTATTCCATAGGAAATGGAAAGGAGTTCGGAAGGCAATAAAATACGAGGTATCGCTCAAACGATACATTTTCTTGGTTGACCATGTGTAATGCTCGACAATTGAAAACTCAACTGAACTGAGAAACCATGCATGTTTGTCGAAACTAATCAATAAAAGCTTAGAACTTCAATTTGCTTTCTTCACTTAGTTTGATGTTGAGTTACTTTGATATTGTAAGAATGTAACTTACAATTTTCCAAATCAAAACAAATGGATTTTCCACATTTTAACCGGTATCTTGGTGGTACTACGTAATAAATAGAACATATAATTATTTCATGTATCCAGTTTCGGAAGTTTCACTTTGATGTTTTACCCAATATTAGCAACTTCAAAAGGGTATCAAAATCTAAGTTGGTAATGTATTTACTTGGTGGTTGTACCTTTAGTTCAGATATCCATCTTACATGTTGTGTTGCGTCTCTGTCTATTTCAAATGCGTCTCAAAAGTCACCTTCAATTCGGTTGATCAAGTGGTTAATCTGTAAGACTGTCCGTAAAGGTAGTATTGTTCGAGCGTGTTTCAAGATAAGTGTATGAAAAAATTGGTGTGCAAAGATGAACGTCTTTCACAACTAATACTCATAAAAATGCCGATTGGTCACACCAGTGCACATTAGCCAGAACAGACAAGTTAGTAATGAGAAAACAATCACAGAATGAAATGAAAATAATGAGGAAATGAGATTGATAATATTGATATAGAAGGGTAAAACGGTAATTACCCAGCGTATATATATTTATATGGGATAAATATATTAAGTACTTAAACGGCAAAACTACACACTATAAAGGTTATAGGTGGCTGGGCCGACACCCTAGTAATAAGAGGGGTTAAGTTTGATTTATTACTAAACTCGTGCACATATGGATAATTACATGAAACCCTAGTTGTATTATGCAAGTTCGATGGTATCGTGTAAATAGCAAGACATCAATGTGATTCATAACAATTCATCTAACCATAAAAATCCCTCCCTCCTTCTCTCTTTGATCTTCGACCGAAACTCAAAGGGACGAATCCCTTTTGTCGACTAATCGACATCACAAATTGATTCCATAAGTGAACTTCGAAGTCCCTAACATGCGTAGGTTATTAGCCTTGGCTCTACATGTGAATTACTTGTTGATACCTGACGCAACAAACGTGGTGATTCTCCCCGAGAAAACCCTAATCGATCGACTAAAGCTCTAGAACCAAGAAAAAGGCAATTTTGTGCACACAGTGTTTAGGGTTATGTAATATAAATGATTAGGAGATCTGTTAATCGAGGTTTGGTCTACATGACCATTAACTGTTTATTTTTCAATGTGCATGTTTTATAGGTCATATAGATGACCAATGTTAGGAATACGAAATTTCTAAAAAAGTGTCGGTCGCTTTCATAGATAACTGCCGTTAGTTCGTTAAGTAATTTTTAGAAACTTACATAGTTAGTTAGCTAAAGGCTCATGGATAAACCCATGCAAGCCCAAGCCCACCATTCATTGTAAGTATATAAACACATCTCCATGCCTTGGAGAGGTGGTTGGTTGTTCATTTTTACACACATTAATATATGTTTACTTTCTCTCTATAAGTATTCATCCAACCCTTTCTCTTACTAAATCAATCTCTTTCTCTCTCATCTAGTATGTTATTAGATTAGTCTTCAATTGGTATCAAGAGTCATGGAGTGATGTGTTTAGATATTGTGTTTGTTTTTGGTTCGTGTAGTTTTCCTTCATCTATTCATATATTTTTTATATTTTTTTCTTGTTTTCTAAGCTTAAATACCACACTAAAAGATCATCTACATAGGTAGTTTTGATCTAGTATCCTTGGATATTGGGGTGTGTTCTTAGATTCATAGAAAAATCTATTATTTTGGGTCATTTTGGGTTCGTTAGCTTTATAAAGGTCAAAATCTTGATTTTAAATTTTTTGGCTTAAAAACCTTAAAGTTGTTATTTTTTTTGTCCCTATAGGCTTGGTAACTCTTTTGATACAATAATTTTCGGAAAACAATCGTCAAAAACGTGTCTTTTTGAATTTTGAAAAAGTTGGTTTCGAGAAACAACCGATCTAGTTATTTTTTTTATTTTTTTATTTTTTTGAACCGATCTAGTTTGACTGCAGTGTGAACCGATCTAGTTGTTACAGTGTGCACCGATCTAGTTTGAAACAGTGTGAACCGATCTAGTTGTTACAGTGTGAACCGATCTAGTTTGAAACAGTGTGAACCGATCTAGTTGTTACAGTGTGAACCGATCTAGTTGTTACAGTGTGCACCGATCTAGTTTAAAATAGTGTGAACCGATCTAGTTAACTGCAGTGTGAACCGATCTAGTTGTTACAGTGTGAACCGATCTAGTTTGACTGCAGTGTGAACCGATCTAGTTGTTACAGTGTGCACCGATCTAGTTTGAAACAGTGTGAACCGATCTAGTTGTTACAGTATGCACCGATCTAGTTTGAAACAGTGTGAACCGATCTAGTTGTTACAGTGTGAACCGATCTAGTTTATCAACAGTGTGAACCGAACTAGTAAAATCCAATGTAAACCGAACTAGTTATTTCTCAAAGACCACCGAACTAGTCAAGTTTAATTGAAACCAAACTACTCAAATTTCTAAATTATACGGTTTATTTCTTTGACTTGTAAAATCCCGTGATACATTAACTTTTTTTCCTGGTTTTGTAAAGAATTGTAAAATCCCGTGTAGTTTCAAGAATTCAAATACTTAAAAGACACCTTAATCAAACACAATTTATTTCTACCACTGTTTGATCCGACCATAATCTTTTAACATACAAATTTCTCAATGACGACTCTTGCTGACAAAGCAATTCTTTCGGGTGTTGACAATCGTCCACCCATGTTGGAAAAAGATATGTATGATCCTTGGAAAAGCATAATGGAGCTATATATGATGAATAGACAACATGGAAGAATGATTCTTAAATCCTTTGAAAATGGTCCACTCATCTGGCCTTCAATTGAAGAAAATGAAGTGACAAGACCAAAGAAATATTCTGAGTTATCTGCTATAGAAGCAATTCAAGCTGATTGTGATATCAAGGCAACAAATATCATTCTCCAAGGACTACCACCTGAGGTCTATGCATGGGTTAGCAATCATAAAGTCGCCAAGGAACTTTGGGCAAGAATTCAACTTCTCATGCAAAGAATACTCTTCATTGACGAAACAGGAAAAGATGATAAGCTTTACTGATGAATAGTTGATAAGTTTAGCTTATAAGAATGGGTAACCACGTACGAGAGTTCTACTTGTATTTTCATTTCTACTCAATGACAATTGAACATCTACGATATGAAACTGGAAACAATTTCAAGTGACACAACCAAGTTTTTGACATTCTTCCTCCTGATGGAGAAAATTTGTTACATAATGATACGAACTGGTTCGGGATTTTCCATAAACTAACGTTGATCAGTCCTATCATGGCTTACTGGGACAACTATGAATTTCATGAAAATAGGTTCGAGTTAATGCAGGAACGCAACTCAGATCCCGCTTGCTTGGGTTCAACCCATCCAGACGACCCAGTCTCCTGTATCAAACTCATCAAAACTCTTACCAAACACTCAATTTTCAACCACAACTTCACCATATCATTCACCACATTATGGATCAACCTTTATCAGATCTCAACAAAACTCAAACTATCATCATCAACACCTTTTTCATCACACTACCATCCAATTGATATCAATCATCAGTTCACCACAACGTTATTCTCCATCTCATCCATACCCACAATTGGAATATGCTCCATAGTTCACCCACAACCTAAATTTTCCTAACTAGACTCGGTCTAATTGTTCCAGTGTTCATAAGGGTGATGAATCCCATTGATCCATCAATTCACAAGATGTCTTTCTTGAATGCTTGTTGTCAACCTTTTCCCCTACCACCCACTACTAATAATCAGCTGAGGAATTCGTCAACCCAGCACACAAGCAACCATTAATTATGCAAAGAGTGGACCATACAACCAGTTCAGGAGGAGACAAACTCTTTAGTGGGAACTACAAGTACATACACTACAGGATCAAGTGGAAGCAATCTGGAAAAAAAGGACTGTTTATGCTGTTACAACTGCAAAGGGGAATTCCACATATCCAAACAGTGCACTAGAACCAAAGATGAAACGGATGATTCTTGGTTTTAAGATAAAGTGTTTTAGGTTACAAGCTCAAGCAAGGTGGTCAAATTCTACATGAGGATGAACTGTTGCATTTTTTGGCAGATCCCAGGTAATTTCCAGAAGGTTCAAGCCACAACAAGACAGTTATAGTACTTACAATGCTGGATTATCAACTTGATAATTTTAGGATGCATATGAACTCTGAGTTGTGATGAACACAACACTACCAAGTTGCTCTCATGGCGAATTTATTCATTATGGTTGCAGATGCACTTGCTGAAGGTACACAATCATGATAATAAAATAATAATAGATTAAACAAGCTTTGCAAGCATGCCGTCTTCTGAACAGTCGAATGTTGTGAACCACTCAGAGACTGAAATAACCAGTTATTCTCAGTTTGTGATTGAATCACAACAGACAGCTGTTTAGAATTCTAACTCATCTGCACAACAAGATGCACTGAATTTAATACTGTGATTGAATCAGCTGAAAAACCCAAGTAGTTAATTGTACCAAGATAAATCTGGACAATAAAAGTGTCAATGATACTTTAACTGCTGAGCTTGAAAGATATAAAGAACAAGTTAAAGTTTTGAAAGAAGGACAAAATGTTGATTTAAAGAGTAATGATAACATTTCAGATTCAAGTGCATAGTCTGTAGAGATTGATCATCTTAAACAAACTCTTTCTGAACATTTAAAAAGAAAAGAATCTTTAATGAAAACAGTTACTCTTCTCAAAAATGATTTTAAGAAAGAAGAATCTAGGAAACATTGATAGAGAGCTTGTAGTAGAAAAGAAATCAAACAAGCAGATAATATTTGTTTTAAACAGTGATCAATCATGCACAAAACTGTTCACAAAAATGTGACGAAACTTAGTTTTTTTCTATGATCAATACCACTAAACAAGCTCAAGAGGTTTTCAAAATCCAGTTCCTAGTCTGAAGAAAGCTCATCAGCAGTTGAAACCAAAGCTTTATGATGGTAATGTAGACCACGAATACGAGGCAATTGTGATTTCTGACAACAAGAGACACTAATGCTTGCTTAAGAGAGTCGTTCAAAAATTCTTTTAAAACAAAAAGATCCTATGATGTTAGAAAAGAACCAACGTATAAGCTAAGACAGACACCCACTTACTGTATTATATGATGTAATTGGATTTCTTTTTTTCACATGTTTGCATCGGATGTTTTTTGTGCTCACATCATGTACAAGTGGTAGCTAAGTTATGTGGATACGCATATATGATGTAATTGGGTCTCTTGAAGGATCGTAAATGATTTTATATGGCATCTTCATGTGAAGATGATTGTTTGAATACAATATTCCTTGTTGGCTCTTTTTGAGATGGAAGCCACTTTGAACTAAACATTATCAATGGTCTTGCCAATACTTTATCGGACACTGTTTTGCTTGATTATTTGAATGTAATTACATGAAACTTTTTGATACTTCTCATATCATCATCACGTTTATCTGGAATTTTTCACATTGTTAGTTGGCACCAATGTTTGATTTCTTTATAACATGATTTGCAAGATAGAACATTCATAATTTCGTAGTATATGCCATCAGCAGCACAACATATATCTGTGCTGCACATTTATCATTTTCTGTTTCATTAAAGTGTTCGTTACCATACACAAGTAATTTTTTCCCTACTAGGATGCACAAACTTTTATGTGTGAATGGTGTGAAACCTTTGACTAATTTACGACCTTATTAATGTACGTGGTTGGTATGAAATCTTTCGTGCAAATTGTTAGCAATATTTAAAATTTCGTAATTTTTCGTGATGCCGTTACTCGTTTCGTTATTTACGTGATACGTGTTTTGGTTTATATCTATACTTCTGCATGATATCTCTTGAAATTAAATACAAGCTTGCATGATATTCCTAGAATGTTGGAAGCCACTTTTGGTCCCCCCCCCCTTTTCCTTGATCATAACCGGTCACACACACACTCTTAGCTTAGGATTTCATTTTTTGAAAATTGATACAAGTTAAATAAACCTCCTACAAAATGGCTTGTACAAGGTCCTTTTATTCTCTCATTCGTGCATCCCATCTCATGTCAATATATAACCACCAAATCTCATTATTTCTCATTCACTCTTAAACTATTTCTCTCACTAGAAAATACACACACTTTGTTCACTCTTTTTCCTTCTTTCTTGAGTTCGGACGCCAACAAACACCCACACAAATCCATTGTTTTTAATCTTTGATCAACCATTTGAATATATATTGTTCGAGTTGATTGTTATTTCATCCGGGTATTTTATAAAACAACGTTTGAGTTGTTTTTGATTTCTAATCATCTTTCATCGTGTTTCTTTGTAAGTCATCTCTACTTTTTATAAATAAGTTGTACTTTTGCATTCGTATGATCATTCTGAACAAGGTGTACAAAGTGGATCGTTGTGAAAATCATTATCTATTTTTCTATAAAACTACAAGTCTCTAAGTTTAATCTTTTGTTTATAAATGGAAGAACATAAAAAGTAGTTGTACTTTTGTGCATAAAAGTTCGTTACGACTATTTTGATATATAATTTGTTATCACTACGGCTATATCGTTTATTTAAGATCTATCGTATATTAAGTTTAAATATTGTTGGCAAAAAGATTAAGTTAGATGTTGGATTTGTTGGAAGCGTAAATTGAATGTCGAAGAGGTTTAGGTTAAGAACGGATTTGTTGCGATATTTGAGGTGTTGTCGAAAATAGACCGGATATTCTTTCGAGTCAATAAAAGATGTACTTTTGTAAAACGGATGTTTTCACGTGTTGAGGTTGATAAAAATGCAAAGTCGATATTTTTAGAAAGGTCACGCTGAAATTTCATAAACTTTATAAAAGCATCGAAAATATACTTTTATTATCAAACTTATGACAAAATGTAGAAAAACGTTAAGTGTCGAGTTTAGGTCAACATTTTTGGTCGTTGAGTCAACGTTGATGTGTCGGGACACAAAAAGACGAAATACACTAAAAGATGAAATATTTTCGTTGGATGTTTCAAACGTCAAGACTTATAACTTTCGAAAGTACGTTTTAAAAAGGGATACGCCGTGTCTACTAGTGCTCGAGTGATTAGTTCTTGCGTTAAGCGTTATTCGTTGTACATCATTCTTAAACGACGACTATATGATAGGTTGTCGCTAGAACCGTGAGATTCGTTTTCACCTGATTGATTCCTTTGATTCACTACCAGTATAAGGTGAGTTCATAGCCCCACTCTTTT
>BQNB010197940.1:0-11173 GCA_026074375.1 Tanacetum coccineum | reverse complement strand
CCATAGAGATGAGATCAATGTAGATCCAACATTTATTAAAGACCTAACGGACCAATCATAGCCACTCATTTTTTCATTAAATTAAAAAAACCCACTTTTCACATTTTTTTAAAATAAAATATCTTGCAAACGGTAAATCGTCAAACGACAAAAAATACACCATCGCGACGAGAATTAAATCATCTTTCTATAGAGGGGCACTTTGATATACTTTCGACGAACTTTTTTTTTTGATTTTTTTTCAGTCACGTCTGAAAAAATCACATATGATTTGTATCAGAATCACATGTGATATAACAAAATCATATGTGATTTGTGATACAAATCACATGTGATTTTTTTTCAGACGTGACTGAAAAAAATCGAAAAAATTTTCAGACGTGACTGAAAAAAAAATTGAAAAAAAAGTTCGTCGAAAGTATATCAAAGTGCCCCTCTATAGAAAGATGATTTAATTCTCGTCGCGATGGTATGTTTCGTTTTGCGTAACGATTAACGGTTTGTGAGATATTTAATTTTTAAAAAAGAGGTGAAAAGTGAGTTTTATTTAATTTAATGAAAAAATGAAGAGCTATGATTGATTCATTGGAGCTTTACTAAATTGTGAGTATATGTTGAACTTTTCTCTCATACCATATCATATAAACTTTATATGGACCATTTCGTTTTTAGAATTTGTTTAAAAGTTGATTCGTGTGTTTTTGTGTTCTATCACATGTTGATCTCGAGTATTTTCCCTTTTTCTTTAAACTAGAAAGAAATATGTGATTCTTTTCTCATTTTATTTTTATGAGTTTTGCTAATTGATCATGATTTTCATTACCTACAATTGATTTTGACCGAATAATAATCACGAAGAAAATGAAAACCAGTCATATAAATAAAGGGAAATATTAGCTATAATATTGTGAGTCTCTGAGTACTGTTTGTGTTGGAATTTAAATAACTGTTAACCATTAACAACCACGAGTACGCAGCGGATATGGATCAAGTATGGTGCATATGATTAACACACAATAAATAAATAAAAGAGTAATATAGAAAACTAACCCTTGTAAGAAAACCAAGAACTAGAAACCCTTTTAAAACTAGTGGATAAATTTTCACCTCTATGGTTGCTCACATAACATGTCGAACAAGTACGTCACGATGCTAGTCGTTATTTCACGTATCTCAAACAACAAGTGTTTTGATCTTCTTCAAAACTAACTGAATACTGGTATACGTTCGATTAATTAATGAATGAAAGAAATAAAAATAAACCAAATATTGTTTATAATATTTGATTCTATCTTGTACGAATAGGAAAGCAAATCAACACTTTGTATTTTCACCTTCTGTCGTAAGAGTTGACTAAGGAAAAACAATTTGCTTAAGGGTTTTGTTTTATGTGTCGTATGTATTCATTTGTGTGGGACGAGTAAATGAGATGAGGTATGGGGTGTTTATATAGCACGTCAAACCTAGTTGTAGATAACTCTAAAACCTTGAAGATAAACTTTAAGTCTTAAGCTTATCATAACTCTCCCATCTTATCCTAAACACTCATTATTATCACTATAATATTCACACAAATCCTTTTCTAGAATCCTCCAAAATCTGCCACTTTTGGGATGAGGACAAAAGTTTCCGTTTCGACATTTTAAACCCTTCTTTTATTTAACATGTATTAATTAGTTTATAACGTCTAATGGTTAAACTAATTATCGTTAAATATATTTCGTGAAACATATTATATAATTAATAAATATAATACATAATAAACGTACTCTTCGTGTCTTAACGTGTGTGCCCCCAACAGGCTCACACATTTCTAGTCGTATTAGTGCTAGTCCAACTACCACATAATCCAACAGTTTGCAGGTCCCTGAATTCTGTTTGCGGGTCCCTGGGTCATTTCTTGTGTATTTTTAGTGGGGATTGTAGCCAATTGGCTACAATAATTGTAGGCAAGTTATCCCCTAAAAATAATGGATACTCGAATAATTAATACTTGATGGTGTTAGATGAATTATTTTTTTTCAAGGCTGTCAAGATCGTGTTCCCACCCGAGATCGTTTTTGTCTTTGCAAGATCGAGACCGTAAGATCGAGATCGTAAGATCTTACCAATTTGTCATGTTTTATAAACAAAGAATAAACGAGTCAAACTGTTTTCATTTCTACCCAACATCAAAGATAAATTCATATAATATCCTCTTGAAAATGTCAATGATCAAATTTGAAACACCAAAGTAAAAGTAAAACATAAAAAAGTCAAGTTTCAATCATCACATTAACGATTTAGAAAATGAAACGTCAATGGTTGACTTATTAGACATTAGTAAGCCCGTTTGTTTTTGGGCCTAAGTAGCAACCGTCATTTTCAGGTTACCATTTATCTATTTACTTGAACGTTTTATTTTGATTACGTGAATATTTGACCATACGTGAAACCGTTAGGTCTTCCCGCGTATAGAGAGAAACGTCTTTGAATACATTTCGTCTATAGACTAAGTTTAGTATATGTTTATCTAGTACAATATTAGTCTCATGAGCATATCTTATACTACTTTCGTCCCAAAATTATTGTTCACAGACAAAAAACACATTGTTTAAGAAACACATCATTATTACAGTTTTCTCTTTCTTACTTTTTTGCAGAATAATAGTTTTATCTTTAACTAATTAATTTAAAACTTCTTTAATGATTGTAATAATAACCTCAAGTGAGGGTAATATGATAAACTCGAACTAAATTTCCTATCTATTTTTGGAAGTGGACAGTTAATTTGGGACAACCCAAAATGAAATAGCGGACAATAATTTTGAGACGGATGGAGTAAGTCAATTGCATACGGTTTTATAATTTTTACGTAAGTCTTTCCAAACTTGCATTTTAATACATACACGCATCCACAACTTATCCAATACCCTCATTATCCTTACATAACACTTATATAACCTTTCAAAATAAACTCTTTCCCTTATTTTTGTCACATAAAATCAACCCTCTATATAGAGTAACCAAACAAATCATTTCTTGCTTAAAAATCTATTTTTTTTACTTATGATAACATGGGAGTTGCAAAGCATGTAAAACAAATCTCTCACATTTCCCTCTCACACCTTGGACGTCCCTCCCCCATGTCACACCATAAGATTACACGCCTTTTCTCTGTTTAATACTACACACTTTTGTGACCTCAAAAATCCATTCAAACTTTACCACTTTTGTGTTATATAAACTAAAGACGTGTGACACTTCCATTCACCATTCAAAATTCACACATACAACCTTCCTCTCCTCCTAAATTTTGACAGACTTTAGGGCTTAGAACACGAGTTTTCGAAGTTAGGTTTAAGGTTTTACAAAACTAGGGTTTTTAGTTATTCTTGGGTTTAATTTGTTCACTTGAGCATCCATAAACATCCACTCCATTGTAAGCATCTTAATTGTACTTGTTTTTCATACATTATAAAAACATACATTTACAAAGAACTCCGCCCGCTTAGCTATGGTTTGACCCGCACCCGACCCGACCCAACTCCCTTATATTATAAAACTATATATTTACAAAGAACTCCGCCCGCTTAGCTACGGTTTGACCCGCACCTGGCCTGACCCGACCCAACTCCCTTTTATATTATACAAAGAACTTCGCCCGCTTAGCTACGGTTTAACCCGCACCCAACCCAACCTGACATGACCCGACCTAACTCCCTTATATATTATATAAACCTCTAGTCCAAAGGTTCTACCCACTCCGACCATATCCGATCCACCAAGACACAGCAATACATATTAACATATAGAAGATTTAATCTCTAACGGATGTGTGTGGAATTGAGTTATAATCTCTAACGGAAAGGTATATATAGAAGATTTAATTTTCAGTTATTAGGGTAAATTATTGATGTTGCATTGTGTGAGGATTTAATTTGTGTTTTATGGGAAACAAAACGGAAAACGTCACACAAAAAAGAAGCGGGTCGAGTCAGTCATTGCATTTTTTCTGCTTTGCTTAATTATCTGTTTTTGTTTCATTGTTGGTTATTCAGTTATTGATGTTGCATTGTTTGAGTTTGGCTTTTTTTCAATTATTGGATTATTAAGGGCTTTATTTTCATGTGTATTTTGTTTATTGAATGCATAAGCTTAAATTGTTGTTGTATATGTTGGTGGTTTATGACTGGGAGTTTGGCTTTTTTGCATTTACTGGATTACCAATGGCTTTATTTTCATGTGTGCTCTACTTATTGAATGCATAGGCTTAGATTGTTGTTGTCTATGTTGGTAGTTTACGACTGGCTAGCATTTTGTAGGTAATTGTGTTGGGGTTTCTATGTGATACAGATTGGTTTGTAGTTGTTTTGGGCGTGGTCACTAAAAAGGTTCAAAGTTTAAGAATGGCCTTATCTTGGCGAGGCGTTTATCCTAACGCAACCATGGAGGTTTTTCCGGCTTTGTTCTGAGAGTTTTTCTCTATGGTTTGTGTTATGGAAAATTCGACCAGTGTTTGTGTGGGCGAAAGTTCACTCAATTTGATATTGTCAGGGGTTTTCCTCTATGGTTTGTGTTACGAATGTTTCGACTAGTGTTTATGTGGGTGAAAGTTCACTCAATTTGAGATTGTTGGGGTTTCTTCCCTAAATTGCGAATAGTAATTCTTATTTTCACCATGTCGGTTTCGGTTATAAATGGTTGTTCTTGAGTCTCTTTGGGTTAGGTAAAGTTGAGTTATCCGCATCTTGCGAGGCGGACTAATTAGGTTGCCAGCATGGAGGTGTTCCTATTTTCATCTATCGGCTTCTTATCCAAGCTTTAAACTCACATTTATGAATGTGTAGGTGGAAGCTTGAGAAACCTGATGCGGGTTAGTTCATGGTATAAGTTTACAGCTGTTTCGGATTTACGCTGATACTATTTCGATTTACTATAATATCTGAAAAGATTTTTCCCAAACCTGATGAGGTAACTTTTTTTGGCTTACGGGTTGCTTAGTTTCGCTTATGGTTCAGTTGGATTGCTTATATTTTGTGATTTGCTTGAGCTAAGTGGGCTCTGTTTATGAGATCCATTTATAGAGAGGGTGAAAAACATCGAGAGAGAAGGGGGTGGGTATGTGTTTATCCCTTGTTGGATCGGGTACAAATATAATATGTGTCAGATGTGTGTTGGTGGATCAGGCGGGTAAAAAAATGAGATGGCTTGGGCAACGAGTTGTGTCGGAGTCCATCGGGTCAGAGAGTTCGGGTAATGGAGGGTTTTATATTATATTTTATATAATAAGCAACTTAGAGGCAATGATGACTGCAATCTGCATTTGTGTTTTTTAGGAGCACGATTTGCGGACACCCGTATTTTGGCTGGGCATCCACACTTAGGTTGTGGTTGCAACCATGGTGCGTGTTTCGTGTTTTTCCCACAATGACAGATTTGAGCCTCCCAAATTAAACTGCGTTGCCTTTGTATGTGGCAAACATATGTATCACTGGGTCTGTTATATTACGTTGGTCGGTTTGCTGATGTTACGTAACAGGAATATGCATTTGTCTTGAGGTAGCAGTTTATTATAGGCGATGAAGATATTATTGTGTTTATGCATTTATTATTTTGCAACTCCGATAGGCTGTGTGGGGCTGTGGTGAGCGAAATTGACCCGTATCTTAGCGGGGGCAGCACGTCGTGCTTGCAGCCATGACGGATCGCATACCCTTTTATCCGGTCCAGCACTCACAAATCTGAGCCAAACGGTTTCACATGATATCAAACATTATGTATTGTGGGTTTCTGGGTTTACCAGCTCAGACGACCGGTGACGCCGATTTTCAACACATTGCCTTAAAGGTTTGTGGAATTTCAGCCGCCATTCATTATTGATGCTTTTCGTACTTTTTTTTTTTAAATGTGTTTGTACTGCCGTGAATGCTGTTCAGTAAATGGAAAACGGGTCGACCTGGACCACCTTAGCTACAATGACGAATCGATCAATCTGAATTATCATTTTGCGGCTCACAACTGCTGCCTGAATCCGGCGGACAAGATGGGAGGTTGTGGGTCACGACTAATCCTTCAGATATGTCTAATCGGTTGACAGATTCCAAATCTGGTCAAAGCGGTCGTATACAAAACGTTCAAACACACCGTCGCATTGACAAAGGTATTTAAAATGCATGAGCTATTCTTTCACTTAAACTTGTTGCCACTTTGTCTTAACTTTTTTTTGTTGCCATAAATTCCTTAGGAACCCCAGCAGACGTGCGAAGGATCTGTAAGCGGATGTGGTGTGCATGTTCGGAAAACGTATCGTTTTGGACTTGAATAGTTTATGCTACTTTTTATTTACAGGTTTGTTTTGTAGCATTAAAAAATCAATTAGCAAGACAAACATAATTAGTAGACATTTTTTTTCAGTAAATGATATTGTATTAGGTTAGGCTTTCAAATCAGGTACGCTTGGATTGAGATCAACATATGATTTCTATTCTTTATTGTATACACATACATCTTGATATCAATCTTTTGATATGACTCTTGGATAGGAAAAATTGACTGGATTGACAATTTGGGAGTTGTCTTCAGGATCTTAAATGTTTGTAACATTTGTTCTTTTTTTGTTTGCGGCTAATTGTCGGTTTCTTTAAAAAATTTGAACCATATTTTGAAAGTTTTTGTTCAATGAATAGTGATTATGAACTGACCCGACAACACTGATTTAAAGTGTACAATTTCTAAGCATCGACGCTATGATCTCGTGAATACCGTGTGGGTAGGACAAAAAACTCTGCTATGCTCTACGGCTAACCCAAAAGACTAATCTCAAATCGACGTCTGCTAACCGTCCGCAGGAAGCGCGGGCAAAACCTACTCATTGTATAATTCCATGAGTTTTTAATCACTATGTATGTTGTGTATAAGAGATGCTTGTAAACATTGTTTTGCAAAAACCCTTAAACTAATGCAGGTTTTTATGGGTTACTTGTGTGCTCTGTGTTAGCAACTCCAGAGTAATCTTTTAGAAAATTTCTTTTCACAGTCTTTTAATATAGTTTGTTAACTAAATTTATAGAGGTGGCCATAAAGATTAGGGTTCGTTTACATTTTTGAATGATTTTTGCAAAATTAGTGGTACATATTTGAGTTATGAATTTTGGGGGTATTTTTTAAACACCTTAAGAGTAGTTTGCATTTTTGAACACCTTAGAGTAGTTGGACATTTTGAGCTTTGAAAAAAGTATTAGATAAGACTTTAACTTTAAACTCAGCAAGTTGAATCGACCCGTGAGGATAAATATTGAGTGAGTTATGGCCGAAACAAAACTGGTGAAACATTCTGTCCTGAAAACATCCAGACCTTCGTGTCTTGTAGGGCACATTTATATGGATCTTTTAAAGTTTGATTCACTTTATGAGGCTTACACTTTTTGACAAAATAACTTAAAAACCTTCAACCTAGGCTTTTGAAACACTTTATTTCAGTAGAAAATAAGTAAGATATTGCCCTGTGAAGTTGATAAAACACTTATTTCAGCATCTATTTTTGGGATACTTTTTACTATAAAACACTTGTAGGCTTGTTTTTAAAGTATAGTTTGAACTTGGAAAACCTTAGATACAAGTATATAAGGGTGATAAAAATAATTATAAAACTCATATGCATTTGGTACACTTCATATCGTAAACCTAAAGCCGCCTCGTTATTAAATTGATCGCGGTTAGGACTTGTTGCTATCTTTGACCTTGAGTTATTCCTCGATTGTATTTACTTGCTTGAGATTGATGTTTTCGTAGCCATTTTTTACCTATGTTTTATTAGAGAAAAGTGATACTCAGATGATATTTTAAATGTTTTAATATTAGGAAGTGATATTTCTGTGAAGTTTTTCTATCTTCACGTTACCATATTCTATAACTTATTAAAGGTAATGAACTTTGGCACGATAATGTCTAGCACCTTTGGTGATTTCACTTTTTTTAGCTATAGCAATGGCTCCAGTATTATCACAATATATTTTTATGGGTTCTTCAATTGTGGGAACAATACCAAGCCCAAAAATGAATTTTCAAATCCATACAACCTTTTTAGATGCGTCATAAGCAGCTATATACTCAGCTTCTGTAAATGAAGTTGCAAAAATACTTTGCTTTGTGCTCTTCCAGTCAACAGCGCCTCCATTTAAAACAAATACATATCCAGTCTGAGACTTGAGGTCGTCAGCATCCGTCAGATATCCAACATCAGTGTAGCAAGAAACCCTAAGCTCTCGTTTCATATCACCTTCATAAACAAGAAACATGTCTTTAGTATTGCGAAGATACTTCAGAATGTTCTTAACAGTAGTCCAGTGAAGTTCACCTGGATTCTGTTGAAATCGGCTTGTTATGTTCTGAGCGAACGCAACATCAGGACGAGTACATCTCACAGCATACATAATAGATCCCACAGCCGAGGCGTATGAAACATTTTGCATGCACTATTTTTCAGCAGGTGTTGAAGCACCTTGTGACTTACCAATTATAGCTTTTCTTGCATTAGGATAGTTCCTCGTTTGGAAATTTTCATGAAATATCTTTTCAAGATTTTCTCAATATAAGCACTTTGACACAAACCAATTAACCGCTTTGATCTAACTCGGTAGATCTTGATTCCAAAAATATATGCAGCTTCCCCTAGATCTTTCATGTCAAAACATCTTTCAAGATAGGATTTTACATCTTGTAACATTGAAATATTATTTCCCATGATTAATATGTCATCGACATACAAGATTAGGAACGTGACATAACTCCCACTAGCTTTCATATATACATATGGCTCATCACGATTTTGCCTGAAACCGAATTTCTTAATTTCATCATCAAATCATTTATTCTATTGCCTAGATGCTTGCTTAAGTCCATAAATGGAACCCTTGAGCTTGCATACTCGGTTTGGAAATTTTAGATTAACAAAACCTTCAGGTTGCACCATATAGACTTCTTCAGAAAGATGTCCATTGAGGAAGACGGTTTTTACATCCATTTGCCAAATCTCATAGTCATAAAACGCAGTTATGGCTATAAGAATCCTAATAGCTCTAATGTCTGCAACAGGAGAAAAGGTTTCTTCATAATCAACCCCGTAGGTTTGTGTGAAGCCCTTTGCTACAAGACAAGCTTTAAAGGTGTATACTGCACCATCCATGTCAGTCTTCTTTTTGAAGAGCCATTTTCTATCAACGGTTTTCCCATTAGGAGGAAGATCAACTAAGTCCCAGACTTGATTGTCTTTCATGGATTGAATTTCCACATTCATAGCATCAAGCCATTTGTCAAATTCAGGATCCAACAATGCAGCTTTATAGTTAGCGGGTTCATCAAGATCCCCCAACTCATGCTCCTCGGCATCGACGTGTAAACACATTCGATCTGGGGCACGACGTGTCGTAGTTGACCTACTAATGGGATTGATATCAATTTGAGGTTCATCAATATTTCTGTGTTCATTCCTCATCTGATGTAAGCTAGTGTTTATAATGAAGGTGATGTGGTAGATCATCCTCTTAGAATTATTTCAGAGATCTTCTAGCTCCCACTTGGCTTCTTGAGTTATAAGGACCTTATTCTTAAAGAATTCAGCATCGAGCAACAATATCTTTATTCTCGGTGTTTGCGGTAGTAGGAAAAAATAAACCCTAATTATGACCTTTGGGTATCCTTACCAAAGATACGCTGAATAGACCATGGGTTTCTAATTTGTCGGTTTGGTAAGTGTATCACGCTTAACCAAGTTATCAGTGTCTCACACCCCCAGACTTTTAAGTACATGACAACTTGGGGGCTTGCCTATGCTATATTCGTTTATATGGTGTCTTTTCAAATCATTCTTAGTTGGAAACCCATGGTGATGAATGCGTGCAGCAGACTCAGGGCATATCCCAAAAGCTTTGAAAGATTTGTTTGATCATCATGGAGCAAACCATGACTAGCAGTGTTCTATTTCTCCTCTCAGACACACCATTATGTTGCGGCGTGTAAGGAGGAATTCGATGGGCAATAATCCCATGCTCCTTTAGATGATCCAAAAACTCGTGACTCATATATTCACCTCCACGATCAGAAATCGTTAGTGACTTAATTGGTCCTTCTCGAGTTGGGTTTTCCCACTTCCTTTTGAAACACTTTAAAAGTTTCAAAACACTTCATGTTTATGTCTTCACAAGTAGACATAATCCCATATCGCTAAAGTCGTTCAATGGAGTGACGAAGTAGCTTGCTCCTTGTCTTGACATAGTTCTAAATGGGCCATATACATCAGTGTGTATTAGTACAAGTAGATCTTTAGGCATTTCCACTTGATGTGAATAAGGTTTTCTTGCCATCTTTCCAAACATGCATGAAACACATTTTTCAAAAGACTTAATCTTAGATGAATTAAAAAGTCCATCATGTTGCAACTTCTCAATGCGTTTCTTGCTAATGTGTCCAAGACGACAATGTCACAAGAGAGAAGAGTCCAAGTTAAGTTTGGCTCTTTTATTGCTAACAACATACATAGAACTATCATTTGTATTAGAAGAATATAAATCAATTTCATAAATACCATCCCTTAGGATAGCACAAAAATAAACCAAGTTATTCCTAGAAACTGAAAGTATATTATCATCAAAATGGTTAATAAAACCATCGTCATACAAACGAAAAACTGAAATGATTCCTCTAGTGATAGAGGGAGCATAATGACAATTGTGTAAAATTAAAACTAGTCCACTAGAGAGACACAAGTGATATTCTCCAATAGCTTCAACTGTTGCACGATGACCATCGCCCATGTACAGACTTAAAGCTCTTGGCTTCAGCTTCCTACTTCCCATGAGACCCTGAGTAGTTATACATATATGAGTACCACAACCCGTGTCATAAACCCAAGATGTACTAGGAAAAGAATTGAGTTCTATGGTGAAAATACCTAAAGCTCCTTGGCCTAAAATTGGTGTTAGTTGCTAATTCGAGGGGTGCTAATTTTAGAATGCAACGAAATTGATTAGTCGTTGCTAAATTAGCAACAAATATTTATGGTCATTTGAAGAAATAACAACTAGTTTTTTTGTTGCTAAAAAAATTGCAACTATCTTACTCCCTCCGTCCCATATTAAGTGTCCATTTTTGACTTTTTAAAGTCTTTTTTCTTCAACTTTGACCTTAATTATTT
>BQNB010197935.1:0-11174 GCA_026074375.1 Tanacetum coccineum | reverse complement strand
AGCTGTGGAATACTTGGTTAGCTAGCAAAGAAGGAATAAATCACAGCATCACTCAAATTTTCAACAGTTGTCGAGCTATCAACAACACCCTAAGTGCTAGCGGTATTAACACCTTGAGCAGTATTAACTATTCTAGTTGCACTGTTAGTACTGCTAGAGGACAGAAATATTAACTATTCAGGTTGTGGAAGAGGTCATCTAAACTCAATGTCTTAATCTCTGGTTTGTTCCTCCACACAATAGTATGCATAGTCCATTCTTGTGATAAGCTTCTCAAGAACTTTTGATTGATGTCTTTTTGAGGAATAACTTCACCATGCATCTCCAGTTGACTAATTAGCTTTTGAAGCATTTCATAGGTTTGCTCAATCACTTTCGTGCTGGATGCAGCAAAGTTTTCATATTGTTGCTTCAGAAGATTTTTCTGAGTTTTCTTTGTAGCAGTATTACCTCCAAATCTGTTCTCAATAGTATGCATCAGTGTCTTAGCATCCTTGTATGAGTTGAACTTTAATTGATGCTCATTAGGTAAGGCCATCAACAAAGTGCTTCTCGCCTTCAACTATGCCCTTCTTTGTGCCTTTTCTTCAACACTTGTAGGAGGGATTACAGTCTCCTTACCATCAACAGTTTTTGTTACTATGGGTGCATTACCATTTTTTACGATCTCTTATAGAGTGCAATCAATACACTGTAGGTACTGCTCCATCCTCATCTTCCAGAGATCATACTCACCAGGTTGGAATATGGGTAGCTTGATGGTTTGAGTAGATTGAGAATCCATTGCTTCTTGAAAAAGTAGATCTTGTGTGTAGTAAAGTTTCTTCTTATTCAAAGCTTCTCACAAGCTCTGATACCACTTGTTGATCCCAATAGAATAGATCTTGCTTAGCTTGTACAAGACTAAGTTGTATTGAATAAATTCAAAACAACTATGATAGAAATTTTGATTGTGAATATCAAAGGCTATGCAGAATCTAGTCAATGATACTAAGAAGAATTTCAATGAAACAGTAATGAATAAGATCAATAACAAACAGTTTACCAAACATTCAGCCTCAATATAATACGAACACTCTTAATAGTGTTAGGGTTACAAAACCTTAAAACTATGACAATTCTATGAATGACTTGATTTGATACTTTGATACTGATACATAGAATTCTATACCCTATGTCCTCCTTTTATACACCAAGGAGTCCTAATATGATTACAATATTTTTCTAAGTTATCATGATCTTCTAAACAAATAACTTATACGTATCTTTTACAAAGATTATCTCATACATATCCCACAAGCAATTTTTATCTTTTCTCTGAGCAGTCTTTATCCTTTCAGTTGTTGTAACTTTTATACCAGCATCATTAACTTTCAACACTAACAGTAGTAACTTTTGTACCAACAGCACTAACTTAACAGCAGTAACTTCAAGAAGGCTTTTAATCCTAACAGGAACCATAAAACCTTTGAAAATCAATCAAAGTGTTTGATAAAATCAAAACGTTTTTACCCTTCGAGAATTTCATTTATTTTGAAATACTCCCCCTTCACATGTGCATCGATATTCGAAATTATTTTGCACATGAAGGAAAGAGTTGCACTTAGAGTCTTAAAGATCACATTCTTCTAGATCACATTTTAATCATATTTTCTCCCCTTATTTAAAATAATAAATCATTTAGTATTTGAAATACCAATTGATTAACATATTTGACATGAAAAATTACACGGGGAGAAAAATTACACCACAATATTGCATGAATTCATTTTTCTGATAGCTCCCCTTCAACACAGTGGGATACCACTAATTTTTTAAAACTTGACATTACAAGGAAAAAATGATATGACACCACAAATATGTTGAAGACGGAGTGAGATGTCATAGTGAACAATGTGGGGGGGGGGGGGGGGGGAGGGGGGGTGTGATGGGGGGGGGGGGGCGGGGTTGAGAGGGTGGGGGGGAGAAGCTAGGATTATTGTTGTGGGTGGGTAGGGGATGAATTTGGGGGGGTCATTTTGGGAGTTGTAATTTTCACGAGGGGGGCGATTTAATTCGGGAGACGAAATGGATTTTGGGATACATAAAATTAACGATTGTATGAGGGGGATGAGTATCCAAAAGCATTAAAGTATTGGTTTTTTAAAAGCTGCGCCCCTCAAAAATTTATGGGGCCATATGGAAAAATAAATTTTTTAAGAAAATTGATACCAACAATTTTGCGCAAAGTATGAGTGCGTGGAGGAGTGTGTGAACACACAATTTTAAAAGAACAACTTGTATATCAAATGATTACGACATTAAGATTTTTCCTTAAAAATATGTTTCAATGATTTGAAAAAAAGACCGATGAGGAAACATCTCTTCTTTTTTGGGAGATAAGCCACTGAAACGTACACTCCCCTAGATAGTCCCTAACATTCATGTCCGGTTACAATATGAAAGTAACTGTAAACATTGTCAAAAGCTTAAACTTGTTAGATGTTTTGAATAGAGCCCAAGAACCGCAAAATTTGACTTTCTCGTTGATAGATATAAATTAGAGCGAGTAAAAATACACTTTCCTTACATTGAAGTCGATAGCCACTGAAATATGCATAAGTCCATCGTGAGAACTCACTATACACACAAGAGACATGTTTTGAAACTTTAGAACACTTGCTCGAACCTTCATTTCAAACACCCTGTCTATTGTTAATATTCGACATTTCTAGGTACGTAAATGTAGAGAGAGCTGATTCCAATAAGCAGTGTGGAAGGGGAAGGGGGATGCCGGGGTGGTGTTTTAGTGATGGGTTGTGGGGGGAGAGGGGGGGGGGATTGTGATGATGGGGTGGGGAGGGGGGGGGGGAGGGGCTAGGGGGGGGGTGGGTGATGGGGAAGTTGTTCACTATGTGTGGTGTGCTGTAATGGGTTAGGGTTGTTGGGGTGGGTATTGGTTTGTTGGGTTAGCAATTATATTTACAAAATCGATGTTTGTATTATAGCATGAGATTCGTTTGCCAAACCTCCAGTTATCTGGGTCAAACATCTCATATCGAGTTTGGTTGACGATATACTTACACAGCGCGATTCTGCGGTAAGGCCTTTATAACTACAAAGCTAACTGGTATTCAGTTCTGACAAAGAATAATTCAACTATACCCTTTTCAACCTGTTCCTTTATGAAGTGATATCTGACATCAATGCGCTTGGTACGAAAATGCTGGACTGAATTGCACGAGATGGCTATGGCTGCCTTTGAGTCACAATACATGGGTATTTTATCAATGTGAAAGCCATAATCTGTGAGCTGATTTCGCATCCAGAGAACTTGAGCACTGCATGCAGATAGAGACACATACTAGAACTTCTGCTGAAGACATTGAAGTGCAATCCTGCTTCTTTGATGACCAGCTGACTAGCTTATCACCGCCTAGAGATTGTATTCCACCATATGTGCTTTTACGTGTATTGAGACAGCCTGCATAATCTAAATCTAAAAAAGCAGTTAGATTAAAACCGGCGTCCTTCGGATACCAGAATCCCATGTTAATGGTATTCTTAAGGTACCGAAAGATTCGGTTAACCTCTTTGAGGTGCTTCTCAGTTGGTCTCGCTTAATATCGGGCACAATAACATGTTGCATGTACAATATCTGGTCTACTAGTTGTTAAGTACATGAGTGCTCCGACCATGCTACAATACTTCATTTGGTCAACAGGAGTTCCACTCAAATTAGCATCTAGAGGTTTAGTAGCCATTGGAGTACCAATGCTATCACATGAGGTCATACCAAGCTTTTTAAGTATCTCTTGAGCATACTTAGCTTGGTTAATAAAGATACCACGCGGGGATTGGTGAGTATGAATTCCTAGAAAGAACTTCAGCTCCCCCATCATAGACATTTCAAACTTGTTGTGCATTAGTTTTTCAAACGTTTTGGAAAATTTTGAGTTTGTAGAACCAAAAATAATGTCATCAACGTAAATTTGCACAAGCAATATGTCTTCCCCTTTTTTAGAATGAACATAGTTGGATCAATAGAACCTTTGGAGAACCCTTTGGATACCAGGAAGTTAGAGAGTTTATCATACTACGCTCTTGAAGCTTGTTTGAGTCCATATAATGCCTTTTTAAGACGGTAGACTTTGTCAGGATGATGTGGATCAACAAATTCATCTGGATGATTGATATACACTTCTTCCTTTAGAGGACCGTTAAGAAAAATTGTTTTGACGTCCATCTGATATATAGGAAATGACTTGTGTGCAACATACGCAATGAATAGCCTGAATGCTTCCAATCGAGCAACTATAGAAAATGACACTTCGAAGTCGATTCCTTCCTGCTGGTTGTATCCCTTAGCTACAAGGCAAGCTTTGTTGCGTATTACAGTATTCTTTTTATCACATTTGTTTTTTCCAGAGCCACTTCATGTTAATGACATTTTTGTAGAGTGGTCTATCGACTAATTCTCATACATCTAATTGATCAAACTGGTGAAGTTCTTCCTGCATCGCTTCAATCCATGCAGAATTAGCCATGGCTTCATTGATGTTCTTATGTTTGATTCGACTCACGGTAAGTGCGAACATACATATCTCGCCATCCGTTTCTAGTTAACGTCTTGTTCTAATTGATTGAGAAGGATTTCCAATGACTTGTTCTAACGGATTATCTTTTGTCCAACGATGTTCTGAAGGATGTCGTTGATAGAATGTATGCATGTTTGATGAATCAACACATCGAGAAGATGTCTCCCCTTGTTCATGTACTTGTGTATTGAAGATGTTGATAAATTCATCTTCGTCAACTTATGCATTTTCTTTTTGAGTTTCTGTTTGATTAATGTTCTCAGTAGCAGTGACAGTTGGTGCTTGAGTTGGTGCTTGACTTGTAGTTACAGGTGTTGTTTGAATGTTCAATGGAGGTGTATCAGCAGTAACGGTTATTAAAGTAGAAGGAGTTGTGTTGTGTTGTTGACATTGATCAGGTGCATCAGCAGTTACTGCGAAAGACTTCGACACAACTGTAGTAGTTCCATTGAATAATTCATCGAACATCAATATAAATAGCAAATCCAGCTCATTTGACGTTGTTACCGTCTCAACTGCTTGAGGAACATTTTCTTCACTTTGAGGACTAGGACTTAAACTATCTTGATCAAGTGTCGTTGTTGGACATTGTGGAACGGGATCAGAACGGGCGTGATCTGATGCCATTTGTGGCAATTCGTCAAAGTTTACATGAATGGTTTCAACTATCACTCTTGTTCTCTTGTTATATACCCTGTAAGCTCTTGAGTGAGTAGAATACCTTACAAAAATACATGCATCACCTTTTTCTTTCATTTTGTCAAGATTTTCACAATCTCTGACAATGTAACATAATGAGCCAAAAATGTAAAAGAATTTTATAGACGGTTTTCGGCCATTGATGATGTGATAAAGAGTTTTCTCATGTCTAGGAATTACGAGTGAACGGTTTTGAGTAAAACATGATGTGGCAATTGCTTCAGGCTAAAAGAACAAAGGAATTTTTGCGGCACTTAGCATTGTTCGAGCAGCCTCAACAAGAGTATGGTTTTGTCTTTCGACAACGCCGTTGATGTGTTGTCGTGTAGGGTCAATTAATTGATTACCAAGTTTTAGATTTATATTTAGCCGACGTATCCTAAAACAACACTTTAACGGGCAGTGTACCCGATCGGGTGGAGTTTCGTGGTAAGTAGGGTGTCGAACACTAAGAGCGAGATTGTTAACCTTATAATCTATCATTATTTTAATTACTCTATTTAAGTTAATTTGTTAAACTTATGCTATATACGCTTCTAACGGATATGGGGGGTTTTCAGCCTGAGAGACTGGCACAAGTTTTACGGTGACAATAATCAATTCTAAACACAATAAACACTCAAGAAAACAATCAGAAGATAAAAGAGCGGTACAAGCCAAATAATAGAAAACTGTATTAGCCATATTAAATCCGATTAAATGTTGGTTTGTTTATTTAGTGCAATGATTTCTTATCTTGAAGCGGCATATCATTCTTAAGACTTAGGCGGGACATCATCCTAAGACCTAGACACGTTAAATCCTATCACAGTTAACGCATCCGCATAAAGCATCCTTTTAGTTTAATTATAATCTATCTAGGGATTATAGCAATGGTGATCTTGATAAACCCTAGCCCATCAGGACTTTACCCACTTACTGTTTGATGGTATTTTATATACTGGTAGTCCACTATTCAAATCTTTATCAATTAATCAAGAACATACTTGTTGAAACATTACGGGTCACCTGCCGGTCCAACTAAGCTCTTAATTTAAAGACAAAGACAGAATGTTACTTGTGATCCTATTGGTCCAGTAATATAAAACACGATATGGAGAGCTATCCTAGTATCTAGCTCACTTGTTAGGCGTAACTAGACCCAGTTGAATGATAGGTCGCATATTCAAACACGTAGACAAGTATCATGTGATAAACATAATTAAACTTTTAATGATAAATTAAGTAAATCGATTTTAAAACAAACCAAACATTAAATCTTCATTAAGATGGCTAATACCCAAGGGTATTAGCCCATAACCATTGTAATTATACAAGCGTGATCAAATAACCAAGGTAAACTAAACGTTTTACCGAACGATACCAAAAATTAAATGATTACAAGAGTATAGGAATTACACGGTGTCTTCTATGGAATCGTGATCGATGCTTGACCTTTGTTGCTCTTCTTTTCTTCAGAAAATCGTCTTTTATGTGTATGGTATGAAGAATATGATTTTGCACACTGAAAACTCGTTTTTGAGTCTTCTATTTATAACCTCTGAAAAAGCCTGGATACGCCGTATTGGGCTAGGCCAATACGGCGTATTAGGGTGTATCCCTTGGAGTGCGCGCAAAGTTTATGATCAGTATAATATACATTCCCAAAATAATAATATCTTCGTATCTCTGAATAGTTATCTTCATGGATACGGCGTATGGCAGAAGGTGGATACGCCGTATTGGGAATTGTGAATACGCGTTTTCTTGTGAAGACTTGGCGCTGATACGCCGTATCTCTTTTCCTGGATACGGCGTATTGGTCAGAAATGAGTAATCTTCAAATGTCTTCGTTATAGCTTCAAAATATGCGCCTTCTAGCATGTCTTCACAAATCACTCCTCAATTACTAGAAATAACACTTTTAAATAATTAAGTACACATTCTTGCAATAATTATACAAAATTGGTTAATTTATTCGGGATAAATCCTGGTATAAATATGATGTTATTTGATATCATCAAATATCCCCCCGCTTGAAACCTACTTGTCCTCAAGTAGACTCTAGATTATATTGAAAATGTATCCTAACCGAAGTCAAGGATTTTTCTGTTTAAGCACTTCATTTGTTTTAATCACCTATACAAGACCAAGCACCTCATGATATATGGAAATGAAATCACTCAGATCACTCAACTAATCTAGGGTGTAACGTTTAAGTGGTACGCTTAATTCCTCAGTCGTGATTAGCTTCGTATCATAAGCTTGGCAAGGATACACATCTCCACCACTAGAGCTAAGGAGAAACAAGTCAAAAGGTAAATTAGGTTTTAATAAAGGCTAAGGGTTAATCATTCTAACAGTCTTTCACTAGTAGTACCACCCCAACAAGGCAGCTGAAGCACACATACACGACTGTAACGTCAGAATAGACATGTGTGTTCGGACACATCTTCATTCGAGCTTAACCAAAGGTTAGGATGAAGAATGATATAAGGTAGGGACCTTCTAGTTTTCACCAAAAGTCGTAAACCAACAAGGAGGCTAAATCACGCATACATGGTCGTAACGACAGAATAGACATGCATGACTCACTCCAACCTCGTTCGAGTAAAACCTAAGGTTAATTGCTAGGAATGGGAAGTAAATTGTTGTTAAATAAAATTAACAAAACAAATAGATTAAGCTTGAACAAATAAGGTAGTTGCTAGTAACTTTTCCCCGACCGTTCCATGATAAAGACTCGAAATAAATACAAATGCCTCGATTACAGAGATAACAAAGACAACCTAAGTTGACGTTCCCATAACGGTCAACTTCCCTTACATCCCAAACTTACATACTGATAACGCTCCAAATATACATAAAATAACCCTTGAAAATACGTTAAATATATTGTTAACGCATAAAATATTGCAAAGTTGTTTGTTTGTTGTGTAATATTCATTTCAAGACCAAAAGTGAAGAACATGACTAAACGTGCAAAGAAATCCTGTTAAATGCACTAACGGTCGTTATATGAAGAATCTAGAAAAGAATCTAATGAAGAATTAATGAATAAGGCCAAAGTGCGGAGCACAATTCTTTATGTGTGGCGTACATCACAAGGAAGTTAATGCCATTTAATTAAACACCAAGTGCGGCACACAATTTTCCTTGTGCGGTGCACTTCTCCTGCAGTTACTCCAAAATCATAAATGATTGCAATGATTGTGCAACCTTTCACTCCCCTATTTTCTCCAACTGATGATGGGCATTCACCTATAAATAGAGGACGAAAATTGCTCCTCAAATCATCCCTTGAAGCATTCTTCTCATCCCACTACATCTATAATCACTTCTCAATAGTTAGGAAGTTGTTCTTACGGAATTGTTGCAGAATAAACCTTATTCTTCACCACATTCCAGATTTTAGTAAAGGAAGTCGTGGTTTGATCTCAGAAGGTTATGTTAAGAAGTTGTTATAGTGGTTATAATTGAATTTTTGGGTTGTTAGAGTTCTTGTTTAAAGGAAACTCTTGAGAATCAATATATTTTACTATTGCATTTGGTATAAACACGTTTCTCTACTTTTATATTATGAATTCTGAATTGATCATGCTTGTTATGTGTTTTGAATTGTTGAATATGGAGTAGTTTAACATGTTTGTTTGGGGATCATAAGGGAATTATGGATTAAATTTGGATAAACTAGTGAATTTTAGAAACTATCAATATAAATTTGATGTTTTTACACTTGGACTTATAAATCATCATTTGATCATCATTCTTGTCCGGATATAGTTCGAAAGACTCCGGCTAAATGCTTGATTTCCAAGTTGTTTGTCTATGGCAAATAGATGCTAGCCTTGTGAGGATTGGCTAACAAAATGATCATTAACCAAGGGTAAAAGGGTTTAACGCTTAACCTCATGTCTAACGAACTTGGTTAAGAAAGTTCATATTCCTATCTCCTAAACTTGAATCAAACTTAAAGCATTTTTGTAATCAAAAGTAAAGGCCAAAAGAATTTTTGATGATAATAAATAGACAATCATTTTAGTTAACTATCCGTTTCATTAATCGATTATACTTTAATTCTTGAACCGTTATCCATCCAAGTTTATCCATATTTGTTCTCGTACCCCCAAACAACACCACTTTATATCTTGAAGTACCTTGAAATCTTTAGATCGTGACAGTCTATAAGATTTACCCTTTTTGTAAAATAATCGACTCTTTTTAGAATTACCAATCCCGTAGAACAACCTGGTCTTACCCTAAACCTATACTATAAACGGGTTTATACTTTACCCATGTGTTAGTTGGAAATTGGATAAAACAAGTATTATAAATTTAAAGCTTTAATAACACATCACATACTTTTACAAAAGTGGTGATATCGACCACTTAATATAAAACTATACATCGTTGACTTTTAATCCACGAATAATCGATACTTCCAAGAATTTATTCGGTTTAAGTTTAACGAACCGACTATAAAACTTCCTTCTCTTTTTTTGATATATTTTCTATTTTTCCATTTTTTACACATAATCCTCTGTACAATTTCACTGACTTCAAAATCATAATTTTTTTGGATAATTTTTTCGTTAACACTTTATCTTCGGACATAATACATAATCGCGAAAGTAGAAAAATACACGAGCTACAAATTTTCCCATTGCATTGTGCAATTTCCCGACCATAAAAAAGAGAGAAAATTTTACTTTGACATAGGAAATACAAAACCTTACACAAAAGCAACTAGCAACTTTGATTAAATAGGCTTAATCTACATGGTAGGCTAAGGTGTAAAGGTGTAACGAAATAAACATATGGTGTGAAAAAGACAAGAATGGCTCAACATGTTTTTCTAGGAGATCTTACTCTTTAAGTGAGAGTAAATGAAGGGTTACACGGGATTTAACTAACTAGTGTAGTTAGTTAATTTTACAACATTTAGGCTTTTTGGTGTATTCCTAGAAATTTACTAGTTAAAAATATTTCTCCATCTAAATCCATAGTACTCATCATTGTGGTCTCGAGTGATATACCAGGCCAAGTTCTAAAGTCCACTACATCACCGACACACTCATATTTTTTGTGGAATTTTTAGTAAACGTTTGGAAACGGAATAGGCTTAATTCTCACAAATTGGCATTAAGGGTTATAGTGCGCAAGGTCATGTAAATAGTAATTTTTACAAAAGTTATGCTAGAAAAAAATTTAAATTTGGCATAATTTAAGCACATTAGCATGTTATTTGTAAAAGAAAGGATAAGTCGGCGTTCTAATTCTCCATCCCCCCACTTAGATTATACAACATCCTCGTTGTATAGATAAAACAATTAAAGAAAATGGGAAATAGAATTAGAACGAGGAACTCCCCTGATATGTTGCTCGGGATGATTCTCCAATTTGAGTTCTTAAGCAAAAAGATATGTTGACGAGGCTTCAGAATGCTCGTACGATTTCAACACATGTCTTTTTCAGAGTATACCATAACATTGATTTCCTTATAGCAAGGTCCTGCATAAAAGATTAGAAGACAAAAGTGCAATTCCTATCTCAGTTATACAAAAGTTACAATGCAAGAAAACAATTAAACACACAACTGTACAAGGATCAATACGCCGTATCCAAACCCTAGGATACGCCGAATTGTTCCTGTAAAAACAATTAAAATTTTTTAAAGTACTTGTAGGTCCTTGGTATAGGATCTGATTAGCCTTTGTAAGACGATAGCTAACTTGAATAAATCCAAATCAACTATGTGAGAGACACCGACTATGAATATCAAGTGTTAATGCGGATATCTTAACACAAGAATTAAGAAGAAACAATAATACTAATTTGCTATTAAGCTCTAATGCTTCTATTGATATTTCAATCACGCACATAACATTGTGCCTTAGGGTTCCTTTTATACACCAAGGA
>BQNB010197934.1:0-11174 GCA_026074375.1 Tanacetum coccineum | reverse complement strand
CTAATCCATCATAATTAAGTTACTAGAATTATAAACAAACAAAAATTAAAAGATCGGATCGTACCTTAAAAGTAAAACCTTAAAAAATCGTCTTCTCTCTTCCTCTTCTCTATGGCCGGTCGAACTCAAGTGAGGGGGGAGAAGGGGTTTATGATTTATATTTATAAGCCTCCTAGTAGAGTTGTAGTTTAAGTCTAATTAGGTTTAGATTAGAATTAGGATTTTAATTATATTTTTTTTTTTTTAACCCTTAATCGGCCGAATATATACATATATATATAATATATAATAATACATATAATATATAATATTAATTATATATTTACAATTAAAACCTTAAGTTTTTGTAAAAATATTTGCTTATTTGACTATACCTTTTTGCCAAAACGCAGTTTGCTACCTTTCTAAAAATAACTTTTCATTTCCAACCTAACTTTCCAAAAATAGAAATTTTACATTTTCTCAACTACACTTCTAGGGTCAAAACTTATCTTAAATTACTAACAAAAATACATATACGTATTTATACTTACACAATTAACAAGCAAACGCTCAATTTTCAATAATCATTTCCTTGTCATTAAAAATGAACGAAATGAACTCATCAAATTTCCCCATCATTCTAATCTTATTGAGATGATCACACTCAATAGATTGGTTTCCAATAACCCACATAAACGCACAAAATCACATAAAATCACATAAAATCACATAAACCGAACATTGCAACATGCATTTAAGTCAACACTAACGGTTTGACTAACCTGCTCAAGCCATGGTTGTCACAGAAATGACTAATCAAGTGGCTAAATGTAATGAGGTGGATAAAGAAAATAAAATCATAAATGAGTCATTAACTGCTGAGCTTGAAAGATATAAAGAACAAATCAAAATTTTTAAAGAAAGACAGAAATTTGATTTTAATGATAGAGAAAAGTATATTGATAGTCAATTGCGAAGGGTTATTTTTGACAAAAATGCAAAGGTTGCGGATTTTGAAAACCAAATTCATTCATGCAACCGTTAAAAGTCATAAGACTTTGTCAATGACGGTTGATGTTTTGGAAATGGAATCTAAGGCAAAAAGGATAAATATCTCAAAGAGATCGCTGATTTAGAGAAGAAAAATAAGGCTTTAGACAATGTGTTTTACAAAATGGGTCAATCAACGCAAACGATGCATATGATAACAAAACCTCAAGTTTTTTACGATGAATAACACAAAACAACACTTGGTTATCAAAACCCTTTATATCTGACTCAAGCACAAAGAAAAGTACCTGCTTTATATTGTAGAAACACAATTGTTAAGCAGCATGATGAATTATCTGTGATTGACATTGAAGAAATGTTAATAATGACTGAAGAGAGTAGGTTAAAGATGCATGCTAAACAAAATGATCCAATTGCAAAAGAAAAGAAAGTTAATATTGCAACCATTGATTATGTTGCATTAAATAAACTGTCTGAGTATTTTGTTAAGCATTGTGTGCCTCAAAAGCAATAGTCTGCAAAACATGCATTTTGGTTACCTATTTCAAAACCCGTGTCTGACATGCCATCGGTTCAACCTAAACTAGTTCTAAAGGAAATTCCTTGTGAGCTTCCTACAATTAGTTTGGTTAAGGATAGTTTTAATAAAATGAGAAGTTATGTAAATGAGTTTAACAATGTGGTAACTGTCTGTACCAAAGTAACTGGTCAAAATCAGGGATCTTGGAGGTTTGAACACATACGAAAAGCTTTTGAAAAAGATGTCAAACCTTTTGTTAACACTTTAAAAGAATATTTTCAACTGTTTGATAAAGGTCTTACAAAAGAAGTAACTAACATGAGAGAAGTTTTCAATCAAATGGAAACCAAGGTTGCCAAATGTTTTGTAAAAAGAAAAACTTTTGAGATAAAAGAGAAAGAATTGTTAATTGAAAATGATCGTTTATGGGAACTTATTATATCTCAAGATCTTATGCATACTATTGTGAATACTCTTGCTGCCATGGCTGATTATCAAAAAATGGAACAGAGTTATGTGGATGAATATAATGAGTGTCTATATCTTAAGGCTGAGCTATCAAAAAAGAATGAAATGGTTGAAAAGGCTGTTTATAAAGAACTTTCTAAAAGATGCGCAAGAATGGAAAACTGATGTATTTCTCTTGAAATCAAATTGCAACAATACAAAGAAAGTTTTCAGAATAACCAACCATGTAACAATCAGGATACTCCTGAATTTCAGGCATTTTTGAAATAAATGAATTAAAAGCTCAGTTAAAAGCGAAAGACAACTCAATCAGCAAATTAAAGGACCACATTGCTACTTTAAAAGGCAAAAGTGTGTCTGAGGGTGATAAATATGATAATATATCCAAAGTAATTTCCCCATGAATGTATAAGTTAGATTTAGAACCTTTTTCACATAAACTGCTAAAAAATAGGGAAGCACATGTAGACTATATCTTAAACACACGTAGGAAATGCTGACATACTTCATGAAATAGTTAAGCAAGCTAGAGCATTAAGCCCTTTAGATAGTGACTTAGACTCTGCCTGTAAGTTTGCTACATGAATTCAGGAGTTGCTAGTTTATGTTAGTGCTACATGCCCTAGTTCAAGCAAACCAAGTGAGAAGCTGATTGTAGTTACACCAATAAACAAAAACAAGAAAGTTAGGTTTGCAGAACCTAGTACCTCATCAAGTAACACACAAAAAAGGTCGACTCTTGCAAAACTAAGGATTCTAACAACCATTTGTTGCCTTCTACAAAAGTAATCAGTTCTACTAGTGTTAGCGGATCAAAGCCTCCAGGCAATACAAAGAAAAATAGGATCTCGCGACCAACCACTAGCAACAAGAAGAATAAAGTAGAAGATCACCTTAGGAGCATTAACTCTAGTTTAAAAAAAAGCATCGTGTTCCTGATCCTGTCTGTAATGCAAATGTTAAGCATTCTGTTTTAAATGCGAATTATGAGCTTATTTGTGCTACATGTAATGAATGTATGTTTGATGCAATTCATGATTTGTGTGTTCTTTATTATCTTAATGATGTGAATGTGCGTGTTAAATCTAAATTTGTTAAGAGCAAAAAGAATAAAGTTTGGAAACCTACGGGTAAAGTTTTCACTAATGTTGGATATAGTTGGAAACCAACAGGAAGGACCTTCACTATAGATTGGAACACATGCCCTTTAACTAGGATCACCTCCACTACAGTAGTGCCTCCTAAGAAACCACTCTCAACAACAGTAACTAAGAAAACTCCACCCAGTAGTAATACTTCAGGGAAACTTAAGGATATAACCAATATAGGTTCAAGTAGCAAATCTAAGAGTGTAGAATCAAATATTTCTAACAACTCAGGACCCAACAAAACTGGAGATACAATGTTTTCACTTCTCCAACTTCTTCTCGTGTTTATTTTAGGTCGTTCAAATCATCCTCTGCTACCTGGACTCGGGAAGCTCTAAGCACATGACTGGGTAGCGCTCTTAGCTTATCAACTTTATTAGTAAATTCATAGGTAACGTCAGATTTAGGAATGATCATGTTGTAGAAATCAAGGGTTATGGGGATTATCAGATAGAAAATGTCATGATTTCTCAGGTTTATTTTGTGGAGGGGTTAGGACATCACTTATTTTTAGTGGGTTAATTTTGTGACTCTAATCTCGAAGTAGCATTTCGCAAACACACCTATTATGTTTGTGACTTGGAAGATGTAGATTTACTCAAGGGATATAGGGGCTCAAATTTGTACACAATGTCACTGGAAGAAATGATGCAATCCTCTCCGATTTGTCTCTTGTCTAAAGCCTCTAAGACCAAGTCTTGGTTATGGCATCGATGATTGTCTCATTTAAACTTGGTGCTATTAATGATCTTGCCAAACAAGGTCTTGTCAAAGGGCTTCCCAAATTAAAGTATCAGAAAGATCACTTGTGTTCTACCTATTCTTTTGCAAAAAGCAAGAAACATACCCACAAACCCAAGTCTGATGATTCCATCCAAGAGAAGTTGTATTTGTTGCACTTGGATCTTTGTGGTCCAATGAGAATTAAAAGTATCAATAGGAAGAAGTATATTTTGGTTATTGTTGATGACTACTCACGGTTTACTTAGGTCAAGTTATTACGATCAAAAGATGAAACTCTTGAGATCGTGATCAAACTTCTAAAGAAAATTCAGGTTCGTCTAAATGCAATAGTTCATAACATACGAACAGATAATGGAACAGGGTTTGTGAATCAGACACTAAAGGCTTATTATGAAGATGTCGGGATCGTACACCAAACTTCAGTTGCGCGCACTCAACAACATAATGACATTTTTGAAAGACGGAACCACACTTGAGCAGAAGCTGCACGTACGATGCTGATATTTTCTAAGGCTCCATTATTTCCATGGGCAGAGGCAGTCACAACAGCTTGTTATACCCAAAACCATTTCTTGATTCGAAAATGTTACAATAAAACACCTTATGAACTCTTACAAGACAGAAAACCCGACTTAACGTATTTTCACATCTTTGGTGCGTTATGTTATCCAACCAACATTGGTGAGGATCTGGGTAAGCTAAAACCCAAAGTTGATATTGGAATTTTTGTTGGCTACGCACCTGCAAAGAAGGCTTACCAAATCTATAATAGACGAACCTGTTTGATCATGGAAACTATCCATGTTAAATTTGATGAGCTGACAGCAATGGCTTCTGAACAATTCGGTTCAGGACCCATGCTTCAACATATGACTTCTAAAACAATCAGTTTAGGTTTCGAGCAAAATCCTCCTTCCTCGACACCTTATGTTCCACCAACTAAGAATGATTGGGATATTTTGTTCCAACCAATATTCGATGAGTACTTTAATCCTCCACCTAGTATTATTCTCCATTTTCTGTAGCTATTGCTCCAAGACCTGTTGATCCGACCGGTACACCTTCGTCAACTTCCATTGATCAAGATGCACCATCTACTAGTACTTCATCAACAATACAAGAAACACAGTCTCCAGTTATATTTGAAGGTGTTGAAGAACAGTTACAACCAGCACAGTTTGTTGATAATCCCTTTCTTGATATTTGATGTGTTATAAAAGCTTTAATTTATAGTTCTAGTTTTATCCGATTTCCGACTAACACATGGATAAAGTATAAAACCCCGTTTATAGTATAGGTTAAGGGTAAGACCAGGTCATTCCATAGGATTGGTTATTCTTAAAAGGTTCAATTGTATTACGAAAAAGGGTTATCTTATAGGCTGCCACGATCTAAAGATTTTAAAGTATTTCAAGATTAAAACCAATATTTATTTGGACACAAAGCAATGATCATGAACAAGCAATCAATCAAGCAACATAAATTATAGCATAAAAGCATCAAAAGATGGATAATCATTCATACAATTAACTATTTCATATATTAAAGAATCCTTTTGGCATTTAATCCTTAATATACAAAACGCATTAAGATTGATTCAAGCATGAATATGATAATGATAAATTCTCTTAATCAAGTTCGTTTGACATATGATCAAGTGTTAAACATCTTTATTTCCGGGTTGATAAGTATTTCACTAGTTAATTCTCACAAAACTAGTATCGAATTGCCATAGACAAACAATGCAAAATATAAACATATTGATGGAATCTTTCGACCTATCTCCAACAAGTATGAATAATCAAATATCAACAAGTTAGCGGATATTTAAACATTGAATTCATTATCATCACATTCATAATCATAATATCAATACTTGTTCATAACATCGATCATGATAGCCTAAATAAATATAAAGTACTACTCCATGTTCATAGCAACAAAACACATAACAATCATCATAGATTCAGAAAACATGATAATCAAAGGGAATAATATGTTTATACCAATTCCAAGAGCAAGAGTTATGATTTATTACAAGAATTTCTTCGATCCAAACACTAGTTAACCGGAATTTCTATTAGCAATTCTACTCCTCCACCACCATTGGCCTGAATTCCGCACCTCTAGCGTGATTACAACCCGGAAACTATGAAGATCCAAGAACAACTAGTAACTTTGCTAGAAAAACTATTTAGAAACTTCTAATGATATTTGAGAGAGGATTGTAAGAATTGGATGATGAAAACACTAAAATTTATGTCCTATTTATAGCCTAAGATTGTAGTATCAGTTGTAGAATGGGTAATTTGGAAGGTCTCCCAATTAGTGCAATCATAATCATTTCCTTGTAACTGCAGGAAAAGTGCGTCGCACTTGTAAAATTGTACGCCGTACTTGGTCATTTAATTCAATTGCATTTAACCCGCCAAGAAGTACGCCGCACTTGGGGTAAGTGCGCCGCACTTTGGGCATCCACTATGGTCATTTCAAGAAAACGTTTAAAAATATGAAAATGTTTATACTTTGTTTTAACCTTAGTGAGTTTGTGTTTTATGTCCATGTGGAATGAAGAGGTCTAAGATCTTGGACATTTTCATAATGTAATGCATGTGTAATTGCTAACCATTTTATAAACTAGAAAAGGTTTATCCATAGTGCAACAAGGTTTATAAAATCAAAAGCTTTGTAAATTAATGATTTTATAAATGTTTAGACCTTTCAAAAGGTCCACCATAGTGGTTGCTCTTAGGCCCTTTTCATTATTTCTTCATTTATTTCCCTTCTAGATTCTTCCTTTAACGACTGTTAGCGCTTTTAACGGATTTCTTTGACGTTTTTGGTCCTTCTCGTTATCTTTGGTCCTCAAACAATAATTGTACCAACAAACAACTAAACTTGCAATATTTCATGTGTTAACATATATATTTCACATATTTTCGAGGGATATTTTATGTATATTTGGAGCGTTATCAAATCCCCCTATACTTAGTTTATTGCTTGCTCTCAAGCAATCAAAGCGAAAGTATTTCGTTTTAATAAAACAGATTAATGATCACAAGCGTAGATCACGCGACAAAGAAACTCACAAAATTTTATAGATAAGATTGTTTTCACATACGCTCAGTTTAGTAAAATGGATAGTAAACGGAAGTCACTCATACACGCAGTCATGAAATGTTCAAATTACCATAGGCTTGTACAGGTAACTAAATTTCACCGACATGGCGTAAGCACCAAAAATAAGCATCAAAAGAGGTAATTTATTTAGTGATATTATTTTTATATTTGTTGAAAAAGATTATAATAAAATTATAATCCACCTTATCCATAATGTACCAACTATTCCTTCACTTCATCACTTTTTTTAATAATATTTCACTTCTCTTGAGGGAAACTTGCTTTTTCCCCATACTTAGGAAAAGCACACTAGTTAAA
The DNA here is from genome assembly GCA_026074375.1 of Tanacetum coccineum. Taxonomy (NCBI): domain Eukaryota; kingdom Viridiplantae; phylum Streptophyta; class Magnoliopsida; order Asterales; family Asteraceae; genus Tanacetum; species Tanacetum coccineum. The sequence continues at coordinate 3,863 of BQNB010197934.1, read as the reverse complement.
ACAAACTTAGAAGTTTTCAACCTTCGTACTTGATTATAATGGTGATACCAACATTTACACTCTTTAATTCATACGGATAAAATTTCAGATAATTTTATAAAAAACTTTTTGAACAAAATTATTGTATACTTATATTTATATTTTTATCACCTCTTAATCAGTATCATGTTTATAACACGCGAACGTGTTCCTACTGCGGTCTCATAAAGATTTCAAGCACAAGTTCTAGAATTAACAAATCACCTAGACACTCGCATAATTTTAAATCGATACCAATGCTCCAAAAAAGGCAATAAACTACAAATACATAGCTGTAACAACAGATGAGACACTTGCAATTGCATTCAAACCTCAACTCGAGAATGCTAAAGATAAAAATCATCTTGGGTATCAAAGATGGATACCCGAATTCTTAAGATTATCCTCATAATTTTAATTTGGGTGGTATAAACATGCTAGTAATGTTATCAATCCAGAGTCAAATTGCTTGTATGTGATCATAAAAATATTATTTTCAAAAAAAATTATTTTACTTTTCCAGTTTATCTCCCCCCATACTTAATATAAGCATTGTTCCTAATGTAAAATATTAAAGAGAAAGATAAAATAGGAAAGTGAAATAATACTTTATGAATTTGCCTTGGTTTCTGCTTTGAGTCATTCCGTCTCGCGCCTCCCTTTGTTATCTGTCTTAAATATAAATACTGCATAGCATACACAAATAATAATAATATTCCTATTTAATTTTATAGTAGAAAGTACGATAATATTGTTATGAATGTCAACAGAGGCATTTTACACACCATAGTAGTAATAATAATAATGTTTTTAGAGAATTTGTTTTTAAAACATATGTGACCCAAAACATGCGGTCACACAACCAGCTTGTATCATCTTGACACTACTCATAATCATCCTGCTGCTACTACTGATACTATGATACTACGGTGGCTGAGGTGGGTACTAATGATAATACTAATCATACTGTGTACTGATCATACTGCGGTTGAGCATATCCAGGTGGGTTGTAAACTCCTGCCGTGGGGGGAATATTGTAACCCTAGCCATAGTGCTCGAATACTCCAGATACCTATCCTATTGTTAACGTCTGCCTATAAGCCATCTCTCTATTTATACCTAGCGTATCTCTATATTACCTTCCTCTGTACAAGTATTCGCATCGATGTCTCTAGGCTCTCAGGATATACAACTCTAGTATATCCGGATGTGTGTGGATCCTCAGGAATCAGTCTACCCTCAGAGTCGATCAACTCTATTAGTGTAGTTGTATTCAAGTCTCTACAATAAATTAGAGCACTCAAACACCTTATCACCTCATCAGTCAACACCCTTGCCTTCATAGCAATCTTCGTGATATCTGTCCACAGCAAATCTGACTCTCGTTCTGAGTACCAGCTCCCTTTCTCTTCATCCACCTCGCAATCAACTAAGCCACATTCACATACCCATTTTGATGTCTAGCATCAAACATACTCAATAGCTACAAATCAATTTTCTATATCTTGTCATACCCAGTTGTCCTCTGACACAAGCCATAAGTGATCATTTTGTGAACCACCCTCAAAATTGGGTATCTGATAGTAGAAACATGACTATTAGATAAACTCAAGTTCTCCTCTCTACTAATGCTTAACCAATACTCTTGAGCGTTAAAATGCTCATCACTATACAACCCTCCTTGAAAGTAAACATCAAAACCGTCCTCATCAAGCTTATCAACATGATATAGTCCCAACCTTTGAGCAAATTCCAATAAGGTCAAACTGTGAGCACGACCACAAAGTCTAACTTGATGATCTTTTTGGTTTGCAATTTATCTTTCGCACAAACTTCATCAAATTTATAGGTTGCGTAAAACTCGTGGCAAAGCTCTGAATAAATTGGTTCCTTGATGTTAAAAGCTCTAATCCACGCCACAAAAGTGAATATTTCTTCATTAGTTCCTGCTTCATGCACCTTAATCCTCAACATCTCATCAATTTCTCCATCACACCCCATTCTGTTCAATATATCCCAATTCATGACACACGACGAGTAAACATGTCTAGGAAGCAAGTTGGCTAATTTTGTATTGTACCTAGACTTCGCCTCTCTACTGCAAACTCATGATGAACTTGTGGAAGCAATACCTCTTCCACAGTTTTAAATTGTCTAGAGCGTTTGGGTCTTGATGATCCGGCTTCATCATCGTTTCCTTCCATAGTCTATACATAAAAAACAATCAACAATACAATATGTAGTTATGTTAGAAATGATTTGGTATAAATGGTCAAGGTTTTGATGGTTTTGCAAACATTCAGTGACTTTCTGATGTAAAATGTGCGGCGTACTTCCTGAAGTGCGGCGTACTTCCTGGAAAACTAGAAAAGTACAACGGTTTTATTCTAAAACCGGCGTACTTTCTGGGATTGGTAAAATAATTTTGATTTTTATTATGATTTTCCAACAATTAATTTTAAAGATAAATTCATAATATGAACAGTATTTTTAATTAAAGATTTTCCAACAATATTTTTACATTCACTTGATAAATAACTTCTAATTATCACAATTCGATGGGTTAATTGTTCATATCAAACATGGATTTGATTTTACCTAATCTAATTATAAACAAACCTAATGAAAAAGAAATTGAATAAATTGAAAAGAAACAAAGTTAGGAATGATATTAACATACCCTAGGCATGATTAAAGACTTGATGGATTAATGTTTGAAATTTTCCCTTATTTTTGTAAGAAACCCGACGGTTTTGGTGAGTGTGTGAGTTTTATAGTGCCAAAGATCTTGTTTTGTAAGTTTTATAAATGAAAACCGCCATAAAGTACGACGCACTTCCCTGAAGTGCGGTGTACTTTCCCTTTTTTAGAAATTATATGTTTTTTTTCTTTTTTTAGCATAAACCTTGTCTTGAACAATTCATAATTTAAACATAATTATAACATAAATTTTCAATCCATCATATTGACTAAATATTAATATTTATCATTAGTCGGACAATGTTCGTACATCAAGTGTATTCCCATATGGATTTATACAAATGATTTTTATTTTTGACTCAACAAGGAAAGTAAAATAGTTTAGGAGTAATTTTCCCTCCTTTATTCCTATTCAGTCCAACACTTCACTCAATAAACCAGTTGGGAGACATGATGTCACTCAACTTATGATATTTCAACAATTTCTTGCTTGTTTTCTTGGTGGTGCACGCTTGCATATAAATATTCCCATATAGGTCCGTCACCCTTATCTCAGTACGCCACTGTCCTTTTGCTTCCTCCTCATTAGTATAACAACCCTTGTAATAAGGTTTCCAGTCAACTTGTTGCAACGGCGCAGGCAATGAACCAAGGAAACTAACTGCCTTTTTCCAAACACTAATCTTCCGAAATGGGTTAATGACTGCTTATAGAGCTATCGATCGCTCAGTTGGATCGTTACAATTTACATAGGCTGCTGGTTTCGGACCATAAATAGGTGCTCTAAATTTGTTGCTCATAATCTCATACTCTTCTTCGTCATCGCTATCACTCTCTGCGGTTCTCAGAAAATCAGATCTTGCGGCACAGAAAGTTTGATGGCAAACTCCATCAAAAGTTAAGAAAAGTCGTTCTGGGGTATTAACTATGCCACCAATTATATATATGAATCTTCGACTAACTACTATCAGTGCATCATGATCGATTGGTATATCCAAGATTAGAAACTGAGCAATTAAGGCTGTAACCCCCACTTGACAAAGAACATTTGTGAGTACTCCCATAGCTTCTGCCTGGGTATGATTAATCATTGTGATCCCTCTGTTAACCTTTTTTATCTCTTCCCTTCCTAATTTCTCATAAAT
>BQNB010197933.1:0-11174 GCA_026074375.1 Tanacetum coccineum | reverse complement strand
CTGAGCCTTTTATTTTGGTTCTCTTATATGATCTGTCATTATGTTCCATTTAAACCCTGCTATGCTACCTTTGATATTTGAAAATTTGATATTTGAACCTTTGGCATTGAACCTTTACTATGATTCCTTTGAAATGAACTTTGATATGACTTTGCTTTAAACCCTTCAGTTTGAGAACCAAGCCACTATTTGTTTCCTAGCCATGAAGGTAACATGGCCGTGTCATTGATGCACCTTTGGCATGACTCATGTGTGAGTGAGTGATTTCTCACACCGTCCCCCATTTGATATTATATGTGCACTATGAAGATTATTATTTGTTTAAGGGTGCAATGATATGATTTGTTTGGGCTTGGTAATTGGACTTGATTCGATTTTCTGATTCGTCTTACCTTACACTATGAATTGACTTCTGATTTGTTTTACCTTATATTTGTTTTCATTTGATCATGTCTTGTGATATCCTTTATACCTTGTATCGTATCCTTTGATTTCCGTTATCTTTTGTATTCGATTATATATATCTGTTCACTGGGGTTTGTAAGCTCAGCCGCACTTTCTTTTCCTGCGGCAGGTATCTAAGCTAGGAGCTGGGGTTGCTTTCTACCTTTTGTAATCGTATCCTTTGATTTCCGTATCTTTTGCATTCTAATATATCTATACTATTCACATGGCTTTGTAAGACTCAGCCGCACATTCTTTTCCTGCTACAGGTATCTAAGTTAGAAGTTTGGGGTTGCTTTCAGGATATGAGTGCTGATTGATGACCTAACCCTAGAATTTATTAGTTATACATATGAATTGTTTCTTTTCAAGACATTTGTTACTTCGTTTGGATATGTTTGTCCTTCAAGAACTTATGTACCTTAAGTCATGTTGACTTATTTTCTTTTGGTTATTTATTTAAGACTTCCACTGTTTATGCTTGTGTTATGATTATGTATGCTTTTGATGTCACACCATATTTGTAATACTTCTACCCTTATGGGTCGGGGCGTTACAATTTATGGTATCAGAGCTGCCAGGTTAATCATGACGAGGTCTTATGACCTTAGAGCTTAGGCTATGACCTGTGAGGATTGGGTAGACATTAGGTTCCTTCTGCGTAACTCTCTTCCGTAACCTATCTTGTTTTCGTTTGCTAATCGTTTTCTCGATCGTTCAGATGGTGACTACCCGTAGAAACTTAATATGACTCCTACACCATTAATTGAACGTGTAATCATTTCAACCCCAATGAAGAACCATATGCTTATTGACCATGAATATGTTAACTGCCCTATAATGTATTGAATGGATCGTATTCGTCCTCGAATATATTCCTATCCATATGCTCGACATTGATGTGATTCTTGGCATGGATGGTTGGCTTCTCATCGTATCTACCATTGACTGCAATGACTAGGTACCGTGATCCTTTGGTAACGTTCGCCAACTGAATTTGTTTATCATGGTTTCTCTCGCTTAAGCCCGTAAAGCTCATCTCGGCTAGAAGCACTTACCTTGATTTCTCATAGGTGCCAAGGTTTTTCTGCTTCGTGTCATGACACATCTTGGAGGAGTCCTAATATTGTAAATCTTTCTATTGTTCGTGAATTCGCTGATGTTTTTCCCGAAGAATTTCCTGGACTTCCTCCGCTGGAGAGATTGAATTGAGCATTAGAGTTAATTCCCGGTGCGTGAACCTATCTCAAAGGCTCCGAATCGTATGGCACCTGTTTAATTGAAGATTTTAAAGGATGCAGTTACAGGAGATTTGGAGAATGGTTTTATTAGACCCAGTGTTTCACCGTGGGTGAACCGTCTTTATTTTGTTTAAGAAGAAGGATGGGAGCATGCGCTGTGTATAGATTACCGCGAACTTAACCGCAATTACGATCCATAACGCTATCCTCTTCGCGAATAGGACGAGTTGTTTGACCAACTGCAATGGGGCCAAATTTTTTTCTAAAATTGATTGCGATCTGGTTATCACCAGCTTCGTGAGAGTGGAGCAGGATATTTCTAAGACTGCTTTCGTACGCGTATATTGCCACGACGAATTCTTGGTTTATGCCGTCCGGTCTGACTAATGCTCCTCCGTGTTTAATAGATTTGATGAACGTATTTTCCACAGTACCTTGACAAGTTCGTTATTGTTTTCATCGACGACATCCTCGGTTTACTCCAAGTCTGAAGAAGAGCATGAGCAACATCTACGGATTGTGTTGGAGATTCTTAGACAGAAGAAGTTGTATGCGAAGTTTTCGAAGTGCGAGTTCTGGTTACAGCAAGTCGCGTTCCTTGGTCATATTGTATCTGCAGACGGCATCATTATGGATCCATCAAAGGTTGAAGCTATCACCAAATGGCCGAGACCTACTACGGTGACGGAGGTGAGAAGTTTTCTGGGGCTTGCTGGCTATTACCGACGTTTTGTTGAGGGTTTCTCCCGATTAGCTTTACCTCTTACCCAGCTGATGAGAAAGGGTGAGAAGTTTGTGTGGACGGATGAGCGTAATGAGAGTTTTGAAGAATTGAAACGGAGATTGGTGTCTGCTCTGATATTGACTCTTCCATCAGGTTCCGGTGGTTTTCAGATATACAGTGATGCATCGAAGAAAGGTTTGGGTTGTGTTTTGATGCAACATGGGAAGGTGATCGCCTACGCTTCAAGACAACTGAAGCCTTATGAAGTAAATTATCCAACCCATGATCTTGAGTTAGCTGCGGTGGTTTTTGCATTGAAGATCTGGAGACACTATCTGTATGGTGAAGCTTGTGATATATTTACAGATCATAAAAGTCTCAAATATATTTAACTCATCGAGAACTTAACATGAGACAGAGAAGATGGTTGGAACTTCTGAAAGATTATGACACTAACATCCAGTATCCCACACCCGGCCAGCCCGGCAAGGCTAATGGTTTGCGGACGCATTAGTCGAAAATCTGGGATGATACTTGTTTTGATTCCAAGATCCTTCGTGATTTAGAGCATTGGATGTTGATCTATGTGTAGAGGTCTGGTGGCTATTGGGCAGTATTAGAATAGAGTCTAACCTCATGCTACAAAGATCATAGAAGCTCAAAGGGACACGGTGAGTTTGGGCTATTGTGCATAATGTTGAAGACGTAAGCATCTGAGTTTATGTTGATGATACGGTGTTTTGTTGGTTGAAGAATATGGCTATGTGTTTTCCAAATGATCAGCACTTCGCGAGAAAGGGTTTATGACAGAAGCTCATAGTTCTCCATTTACTATCATCCAGGGTTCAACCAAAATGTATAGAGATTTGAAACAGTACTTTTGGTGGAATGGCATGAAGCTAGATGTGGCTACGTTTGTATCTAAATGTATAACTTGTCAGCAGGTCAAAATTGAACATCAGAGGGCTAGTAGTTTGTTACAGCCGTTGGAGACTCCTATGTGGAAATGGGATGAGATTTCCATGGATTTCGTTACTGGTTGCCTACTACTCATAAAGACATATGCGATTTGGTGGTTGTTATCGGGCAACCAAGTCTGCTCATTTCTTACCTATTCGTAAGAACTATGGTATTTGTAAGTTGGCCGGAGATTTTTCGACAGGAAATCGTTAGACGCACGGTACACCGACTTCCTATTTGTCCGACAGAGATCCGAGTTTTACGTCTCGTTTTTTGGAAAAGGAATTACAAGAAATCTTGGGGAACTCGTCTTAAGTTTAGTACAGCATTTCATCCTCAAAACTGATGGTCAGATCAGAGAGGACCATTCAGACTTTGAAATATGTTAGGGCGTTGTGCTTTGGAGGCAGGTAGTTTGGGATGAATATTTGTGCTTGGTGGAGTTTGCCTACAATAAGTAGTTGCATGCGAGCATCAAGGCATAACCTTTCGAGCTTTTGTAAGGTAGAAAATGTCGAGCACCTATTTGCTGATGAAGTAGGTGAGCGCTTGATTTGAAGGTCGGACCTTATCGAGGATTACTAATGAGAAAGTGGCTGTTGCTCAAGGAGAAACTGAAAGAGGCTAATCGCGACAAAAGATTATGCTGATAAGCATCGACGTGACTAGAGTTTCATGTTGGAGATCAATGTATTTCTAAAGTTTCGCCATTCAATGAGTTAAACGTTTTGGGGATCAATGCAACTCAGTCCCGATTCATTGGTCCCGTTGATAATTTTGAACGTATTGGATGAGGTTTCGTATCGTCTGGCGCTTTCCTCCGCAGTGTCCGCACGTTCACGATGTCCTTTCGATATTCCTTTGAGGGGAAACCATTATCATCCATTGTCACGACGCATCTTATTCTTTTGATCAGATTCAGCTGAAATTGTCTTTGTCCGAGGACCTAAACCTATCTTGGATCGTCAATAAGATAGACAATAGAAACAAGAGTTTATTCCTTATTTAGTTACACATCTTATGAAAGAATCACCCAGAGCGGTGAGGCTACCTAGGAACCGAAGAGTCTATGCGAGCTTAGTTATCCTCATTTCTTTGTCTAGTTCGTAGTGTTCGTTTCGTTCTCATTTTCGTTTATTCCTTCCGGTGTCCTTTCAATTTTCGAGGAACGAAAATCATTTTTTAGAGGGTGAAGAAGTTGTAAAACCCTAAAAATCTCAACATCGTGTAAAATTTACCAAAATCCCCCAAATGCAAGAAAAGTACATAAAAAGCTTACGAATAAAATTCATTAAATGTTAAGAAAATATAAAAATGCAACCTGTGACAAGTATGAAATTTCTTGAAGAATAAAATACATTAAATTATTGTAAGAAAATAATTAATAATTATATATATATATTTACTTAGCCGAAATTAATTAATATTTATGTAATTATATATTACAAATTAAAGCAAATTAATTAAGGATAATATACAAAATATTTATGCAAAGTTAAAAATCAGATTTGAGCTATTTTAAAGCCCATATGACTCGGCCAAAACTCTAATTATATCCCTTTTTCATTTTTCATTTGTTAATTCCTAAATACAAAATCCCGAAACCCTAAAAAAATCAAAAGGAGGCGGCATAGAATTTTCCAAGGGCTTGCACGATTTTTATAAGGTGATTTAAAGGTCAAGGATTGTGGGAAAAATAGTGGAAAGATTGTTTAAAGCTTCGTTCGATCGTGGTATCGTTTTTGTTCGAATAAACCAACCGAATTCTCTAAATTCATAAAATCACTAAGGATCATCAAAGGTATTTTTGTAACTCATTTTTCATCATATTAATTCGTTATATGCTTAATAAAAATTATCATGCATGATATTTTGATTTTATAAATTAAAACATGTTCGAAACCCTAATTTTTAGCTAATTATGTAATCGGCAGATATGATATTTGTAAAATTTATTTTATATTTTTCCAAGGTTTTTCATATCACATATAACTCAGAAAAATTGTTGGAAAAATTTGAGAAGGATTCTAATAATTATTAGGGATTTATCCTTGTTTTCCGATTTTTCGAATCTAGAAAAGGAAAAAGGAAGAAATAAATTAGGTTAGGGTTTTGATAATTTATTTTCCAGGAAACATTTAATGCCAATGATTGGGAAATAATTATGTTGGTGATTGGGAAAAATTATTTAGGGTTTTGTGATTTAATTGTTACCCGATTTGCTATTTAAAAGTATAAGGACTTGTTTTGTAATTTCTGAAACTATGGGGTCTATTTTAGACATGTTATTTTTACTTAAATATATTCTATTAAAATAAGTTAGGGGTATAAAAAATCATTTTTATATTATTTTGATTTTAAAATGTTAATTACATATATTAAGTATTAGAAAGTAATTAATTAAAAATAGAGGAACTAAAATTGTAAATTCTAAAAAGGATTGTTTGTTAGTATTTTAATGTAAAATATAAATTTGTCATATTTGAATCTATAAGGGCTTGTTTTGTAAATATGGATAATTAAAGATATTGTTTAAATAATTAATAAACAAAAAGGGCTAAATACGTAAATTATGTAAATTAAGGGTTTGACTTGTAAATACATAAAATGAAAGGTATAATCTGAATAAAATGTGCAACTTTGATATTTACACTCTTAACCTTGAAAATTGTTGATTTTGTATATTAAACCCTAAAATATGGGAAAGTAATCATATTAACCCTAAACTTGTAAGTTGACATGTTAAGTCCCTAAGCTATTCAAAATACTTAATAGAATCTCAAATGATGAATATTACTAAAAATGGAAAGTTACTAAAAATGGAAAGTTACTAATTTTGGAAAGTTACTAAAAATAGAAAGTTACTAAAAATGGAAAGTTACTAAAAATGGAAAGTTACTAAAAATGGAAAGTTACTAAAAATGGAAAGTTACTAAAAATGGAAAGTTACTAAAAATGGAAAGTTTACTAAAAAGAAATTATAAACTTAATTGAATGGATAGTAATTAGAATCATCATTTCTTTAGGTCGGTCAAGAGCCTGTGTTTTTCTTTGTTATAGCTTTGCTTCGGAATAAGGTACAGATATTCTGACCTTATCGTTAAGGTTTCTCATGACAATTCCATCTCTATCTTTGATTACTTATGTGATTTGCTACATTTGCTCTGACCTTTTTTATTTTGGTTCTCTTATCTATCCTAGTCATTATGTTCCATTTGTACCCTGGCTATGCTACCTTATGATATTGAACCTTTGAAATTTTAACCTTTGGCATTGAACATTTACTATGAACCCCTTTGAAAATGAACTTTTGATATGACTTTGCTTGAACCCTTCAGTTTAAGAACCAAGCCACAATTGTTTTCCTAGCCATGGAAGCGGTTAACATGGACCGACTACAGTGATGCTACCTTGGCATGACTCATGTGTGAGTGAGTGATTTCTCACGCCGTCCCCCATTTGATATTATATGTGCACTATGAAGATTATTATTTGTTTAAGGGGCGTATGGATGCATCCTAGATTTGTTTTGTATTCGATGGATTATGACATTATGATATTTGGATATTTGGTGACTGATGATTGGGTGCAATCCACGTCTTTCACATTTGGAGCTCGCGACTCCATGGTTACTATGATATGATTTGTTTGGGCTTGGTGATTGAACTTAACTTAATTTGATTCTCTGATTCATCTTACCTTACACTATGATTTGATCTTCTGATTTGTCTTACCTTATATTTGTATCCCTTTGATCATGTATTGTGATATCCTTTGTACCTTGTATCGTATCCTTTGATTTCCGTTATCTTTTGCATTCGATTATATATCTGTTCACTGGGCTTTGTAAGCTCAGCCGCACTTTCTTTTCCTGCGGCAGGTATCTAAGCTAGGAGCTGGGGTTGCTTTCAGATTATGAGTGCTGAGTGTGGACCTACCCTAGAGATCTTAGTTTTGATATATGAATTGTTTCTTTTCAAGACATTTGTTATTTCGTTTGGATATGTTTATCCTTTAAAGAACCTTAGGTACCTTAATCAAGTTTGACTATTCGCTTTGTTATTTATTAAGACTTCCGCTGTTTATGCTTGTGTTATGATTATGTATGCCTTTGATGTCACACCATATTTGTAATACTTCTACCCTAATGGGTCGGGCGTTTTACAGTTTCAACCCTTAAAGTGCATGGTTTCCTATGATTATAATCTAGGACGTGTGGAACAAGCTAAAAAGGGTGATGTGGGAAGTCTACACTGGATGGAGACATTGTAAGATAGAAACTCAACTAGAAAGTGTTGGAACACCCTTTTGATGCCACAACTTGAAATGAAAGAGCAAGAGCACATGTGAAGTTTTTCTTAATAAAAATATTGAAGATATTTGTTGTAGAAGGTGTGTAAGCTGCTTAGGAAGGTAAGTTGCTTAGTCATAAGGTGCTTGTTTGCAAGAAAAGTTCTAAAATGGGTCAAATTGCAAGAAAGGTGTATACGGGTTCAAGTAGGGCACGAATTGTGTTTCTATGCTTGGATTTCGTATACATTTGATTAAGAATGATAGGTTACTGATCCTAAGACTTATATTAAGGATTATAATCAAAAGTTGATAGGTGGTTTGGGTTAAAATGGGTAGAAAATGAGTAAACGGGTCAAAAGTTCCAATTAGGGCACAATTAGGGTTTCTTGAATTTGATTTGCATATAGCTGAAGTAAATTGATGAAATGATGATGGAATATGATTGAGAATGTTGTAAATTAAGTTATTATAACTTATTTGAGGGTTGGTTTAGGTTTAAAACGGATAAAAATGGAGAAACGGGTCATGGTTTAGTATTTTGCTCGGGTTAGGCATGTGCAATATTTTTAGTGGGATGTGTAGGCCTTGATACAAGGATTAAGAATATGTAATTAGATTTTATTGCATGTCGGAAATTCAACCGAAAATGGGCGGTGTTTGTTTGGTCGTTCGTAGGTAGAAAACAAGGGAGGGAGAGAACATTTTTTGGTAAAGAGTTATAAGTGTGTATGTGTGGTGCTATTTATAGGAAATAACTTTAGGCACTTGACACTTTTAGCCCCTCCATCTTTCAGGTCTTTCAAAACTAGTACAAAGGTGTTTCTTTTATTTTAAAAATCGGCCAACAAGCTCAGGTCATACCACTTTTGTAAATATTTTTATTCCGTCTCACTAAATTTAGTTTAAAATATATAATAAACGTTAAATCACGTAAAACACGATCTTTAAACACGGTTTTTACAAAAACTCAAGGAAAACCATAAAACACAAAAATAAGATATTCACGCTCTCGGAGCGACAACATAAATTTTTCAAACTTCCATGAACGCTAAAAGCAATTAAAAACTCAATTACGGCTTGAAATTTCCCAATAAACAGAAATTTTTACCAAACCTTATATAGCATAAACAACTATAATCAATTACGTTGAAAAATAATTATCATAGCTCGGGATAAATGTTGACCTGAAACTCAGGTTGTTACATTCTCCCCTCCTTTAGGGAGCGCCGTCCCGGTGCTCAGCTCGACTTATCCATTCTTTCTCGCTTCGTCCTTAATCGTAAAGAGATGAGGGTACTTTTTCTTAATCTGATCCTCACGCTCCCAAGTAAATTATGGACCTCTTTACGAATTCCAATGAATTTTAACGATAGGTATCCGACTTTGCTTAAGTCTCTTAACCCCGATCAACAATTTCCACTAGCTCTTCAATCATATGCAACTTATCATCAAGTTGAATTTAATCCATCGAAACGACAATGTCGCCTTCCGCTAGACATTTCTTAAGATTCGAAACATGAAAAGTACTATGAATCCCTTTTAACTCTTCAGGTAATTCCAATGTATAAGCTACTGGACTGACTCTGGCTAGATTCCTGAATGGCCCAATGTAACGTGGACTGAACTTTCCGCGCTTTCGAAAATGCACAACGCCCTTCCACGATGATACTTTGAGCAGTACCATATCACCGAATTCAAATTCCAACGGCTTAGTTCTTTTATCCGTGTAGCTTTTCTAGCAACTACGGGTAGTTAACAAGCGGTTCTTAATCTGAACAATCTTCTCGATCGTTTCACGGATCAATTCTAGACTGGTGAGTTAGCTATCTCTAATCTCACTCCAGCAAATAGGTGATCTACATTTCCGTCCATACAAGGCCTCATATGGTGCAGCCTTAATGCTTGTGTGATAACTATTATTGTATGAGAACTCGACCAATCGCAGATGAAGATCCCAACTACTTCCAAAGTCGATCACACATGCACGCAACATATCTTCAAGCATTTGTATAGTCCTTTCGCTTTGACCATCCGTTTGAGGGTGGTAAGCGGTACTCATATCCAAATTCGTCCCTAACGCCTTCTAAAGCGATTTCCATAATCTAGACGTAAAATGACTATCTTGATCCAAAATGATCGAAATAGGAACACCATGCCTACACACAACTTCCTTCAAATAAAGTTGTGTGCGCTTCTCCATACTATCTATTTTCTTCATTGGTAGGAAATGAGCTGATTTGGTCAATCGATCAACAATAACCCAAATCGTATCATACCCACTCGGCGTTTTAGTTAGTCCACTCACAAAATCCATAGTAATCCTTTCCTATTTCCAAACAGGAATCTCAGGTTGTTGCAGCAATCCAGATGGTTTCTGATGCTCGGCTTTAACCTTCGCACAAGTCAAACACTTGCTAACATACGTGGCAATATCAGTTTTTATATTCGGCCACCAATACAACAACTTCTGATCTTGATACATCTTGTCTGATCCCGGATGGATAGAATACTTGGACTTATGCGACTCATTCATAATCAAATCCCTCAATCCACCGAATCGCGGCAACCAAACAAGATTTCCAAAACAACGTGTTCCATCAGGGCAAAGCTCGAATATTTACTTAATCAATCTCCCCAAATTTTCTTCCTTCACATTCTTTTTCTTTAGTGCTTCCTTTTGGGCTTCAAGGATTTGCTTCGGTAGATCCTTGTGAACAGTCATCGTCAAAGCTCGAACACGTAATGGCCTATTCCTTTCGACTTTAGGCGTCAGCCACAACATTTGCTTTTCCAAGATGATACTGAATCTCACAATCATAATCACTTAACAACTCAATCTATCTCCGTTGTCTCAAGTTTAGCTCTTTCTGATTCAAAATATATTGTTGGCTCTTGTGATCGGTGAAAACCACACACTTCGTTCCATATAAATAATGTCTACATAACAAGGTGCTTAGGGACAATGTGACACTATAACGACGGTAACCGATGTGAAAGCAAACTCAAAACATAAATGGATCAATCTAAATAAGCATGTTGTACTAAAATCAAATAGTGGACATCTAAAAGCATGCATTGTACGGTGCACATAATTCCTAGTATGCTTTTCAGTGACTAAAGTGGAAAGTCGGTTTTTAAACTTGTTTAAAATAATGACTATACCCAGTGTTGCATGATACTCCCTAAATTAGACATGGTTGATCAAGTTATGTCTAATTTAGGTCTAATGAGGCAACCACTCGGACTAGTCAACTCGTTTCATGTTTGGTGTTTTTAGAAAAAGAAAATCATTTGGGTTATAGTTCGGATTTTTTATTTTTTTGAAAAACCGACATTCTCTATAACCTTAGGCTCTGATACCAATCTGTCACACCCCACTAAGGCGGAAATGCGAAGTGTAACATATTAATAAACATCACATAAGATGATAGACAAAACACCATACATGAATTAAGATAAAAGAAAGATATCCAAATTACAACACTTCAAGGTACAAGTTTAGAAGTACAAAA
>BQNB010197932.1:0-11174 GCA_026074375.1 Tanacetum coccineum | reverse complement strand
GCCGGACAAAATAAACCCCACAGACAACTAAGTCACAGGGTAAAAATGATAAGGAAGGGCACAGCCTCTCCGGACGTAATAAATCCCACAGACAGCTAAGTCACAGGGTAAAAATGATAAGGAAGGGCACAGTCCCTCCGGACGTAACAAATCCCACAGACAACCAAGTCACAGGGTAAAAATGATAAGGAAGGGCACAGCCCCTCCGGAAGTAATAAATCCCACAGACAACCAAGTCACAGGGTAAAAATGATAAGGAAGGGCACAACCCCTCCGGACGTAATATATCCCACAGACAACCAAGTCACAGGGTAAAAATGATAAGGAAGGGCACAGCCCCTCCGGACAAAATAAACCCACAGACAGCCAAGTCAAAGGGTAAAAATGGTGTGGAAGGGCACAGCCCCTCCGGACAAAGCGACCTCACGGTAGCTAAACCTATATGAGAGTCAACCCATTCGAATACAAGTGGAATAAGCAGTTAAGTGAGAAATCAAGTGCGACAAAGGCAAATTTACAACGGCACCATAATAAATTACAATTATCAGGCCCAAAGAAGGGACATTTGTTCCAAGTTATAAACAATTCAAAACAAGACCTATCTATTACAAATTACAAAAGCTAAGTCTTCTTAGACGGAGGAGTTTTGGAACCTTCGGAAGCATGTTCGGAAACAGGGTCTTAAAGAGAAGGACCAATCTTGGACTTTGAAAACTCTAGAGAGACTGTCTCTTTTGAACCGGCCACCTCCGCGGCCCTAACAAGTTTGCGGGCAAAGGCAATACCTCCAGAACCAACCTTGGGAGCATCCTTGGGAGGAGGGGCAGGATGAAGTTTTAAGAGATCTTGCACCGGCTTCTCAGAGAGGTGAGAGATACGATACACATACGAATAAGTTTTGGAAAA
This sequence comes from Tanacetum coccineum, assembly GCA_026074375.1. Classification (NCBI taxonomy): domain Eukaryota; kingdom Viridiplantae; phylum Streptophyta; class Magnoliopsida; order Asterales; family Asteraceae; genus Tanacetum; species Tanacetum coccineum. The sequence continues at coordinate 10,268 of BQNB010197932.1, read as the reverse complement.
CAAACTCTCGTATTCAGCATTCATTTTCTTATCAGAGTAAGGATCAAACCCGTTCATCCTCATCATAATCTCACGGAGCTCCTCTTCGGACCTCGCCTCAGCCAGACCTTGTCCCCATCCAGTCTGGAGTGCATAGTTGAAAGGAACAGAGAGACTTTGTTTGTATTCATGGCTCTGTAGGAGACGCCCCACCACAGTGGGAAGAAGCTTCTTAATAGCATCAGTCTTCTCCCTTTTGGCAAAGGCAAGTTGGGTCCGGAGCTCCTCATTTTCCGAGAGTCTGTCACTAGAAATCCTTTCAGCATAAACCAATGCAGAGTCTTTTTGAGCAAGCTGGCTTTCCAGGTCTTTCACAGCAGAAGAATGGACCTCATCAGCACTTTTCAATTGTTGCTCCAACTCTTTGATCCGAAGGGCCTGTTCGGCATTAGTAGCCATCAAACTATCCTTTTCGGCCCGAACAACAGCAAGACCCTCAGAACACTGGGCATGCTCCTCGCGGAGTTTCCTATGCCTCTCAGACAAAGTGTTGTAGAAATTTTGAACGACATTAAAGTCCTCTCGGGTCCGAACAAGATGACTCCGCGTAGTCTCAAGACTCTCTTGCAAGGCATGGTGGGTGTCATAAAGAGACTCAAACTGACGGAGGGCGTGGGCCTGTGCCATAGCACCACGGGCCAAGGAAAACCAGGCTCTGTCCAAAACAACATTATTGTCCAAAAGATGCATCTCCTCTTGAACACCAGGAGGAATAAGGTTAACCATCAAATCACGGCACTCCTCCGGAGTGGTCACTCGGCTCCTCTGGTGGATTCCCCAAGTCGGAACAAAAAGAGACGGAGGTAAAGAAGACCCAGCCTCATCGGCACCAGCACCTGTGAAACACCACCTATTAGCAACAGAGTGCGAAGAATAAAACACTTAAGAAAATGAAGGGGAAATGAAAGACACACCTTTCGGAAGGGGATCAGGCATAGGAGTTTCCTCTTGGGCAATAGACTTCCCATTATCCGGACGGGTTGCAGCAGTGGGGATTGACTCAGTTCCAATAACAACCCGTTCCGTAGTGTCGCTAACATGCCTATCCGGCCCCTCAAGATCAACCTCTTCATCCACATCATCATCAAAATTACCATCTCTATTACCAAGAACCCCTGAGTGTTCATCATGATGCTCTTCACAAGGGCGAGTGGTGGTATTAGCAGAGTCATGTGCAGGAATCTCAAGCAAATTATCTCCCTGAGCCTGAGTAGGGGAAACCACATTTTCACCCCTAGAAACATCCGAAGTAACCGCCTCTATAGTCCGAAGAGGAGTAGGACAAGGGATGTGATCAGAAGACTTTTCTTTACGTCTCTTCGAACTCCCCTCAGACCCTCCGGCACCTTCGGACTCCCTGTGCTTCTCGGCTTTTCTCTTGGCAGCAGCATGCGCTTTCCTTATCCTAGTGGCCACTATCTTAGGATCTGAGGCCTCAACCCTTTGTTGTGAGTCCGTCTTGCCAGGAACTTGCTCATCGTCACTAAGAGGAGTGGTAGTATGTTGAGGAATGACGTCTTGTTCGGTCAAGGCCTCCCCAGCCTCGATAGTCATTCCGGAAAGAAAAGGAAGGCGTAAATACTCCGACATGGTAACAACTACAAAAAAAAACACACCAGGTGAGAAAATAAAGGAAAGAATATATACAAAGTCGCAAACAAATAAAGAAGGAGATAAGTGCCCTCTCATTACCATTGCCCTCCGGATCTTTGAACAAAGGACGGAACTTAGGAAATTCCCAAGTGATAGCCAACCCAGCACTAAAAAGCAATCCGCTCGGAATACCACGAATATCAATAGGCTGGTGGGTCAGAGTAATAACATCAGCCTCATCGAACCCATCTTTGGGTGCAGGGTCACTTATATCCGAATCATGATGTCTCCAGCACATAGCATCCGGAATGGCTCTTCGGTCAATAAAAAAGAAACGCCCTTTCCACTTCTTCATACAAGAGAATGTTTCGTTCAAAATCTTACCTCGAAAATCTTTACCAGCTCTCTTCTCGAATGAAAACCAATAAGGTCAATCGGGTCAAACCCAGTGGCACTAATTGGAAGATATGTACATGAAAGTGCCTAATCACAGCAAGAAGAAAGGTCGAAAAGGGTACCCTTAGCCCGGCAAACTCAAAATACTGCTCATAGAGACCAATATATTCATCAGTCAGACGGTTCATGGTCCATTCGGAAGAAACAGCAACATGGTGTAGATCCCTAGGAATTTTATATTTACGAGTGAGGGCTTTCACATCCGAAGGTTTCATGGTAGAAATATAAGAACCCATGTCACGCTTACTGGACGAAGAGGCTTCGGCTTGCGACCCCGTGTCAGCTCGTGCCACGTCAGACATTTTCAAAGATCCGAAGGGGAGGCAACTTACAAAGTCAAAAAGGGAAGAAAGGTATACCTGATTACAATAAAGGAAAAGACGGCTGGACAAGTCGGATAATTATCTCGCAGGCAAGGGACGTTCGGCTATGATTTTAAAATTTTTACACACGGTAAAAAGTAAATGATCAGGGACTATTTATAGGCCCCAAATGGGCTTGGGTTCGTCAAAAAACACACAACAGCTGTCAAAAGCCCAATCGTGACCATTGATGAGAAATCACTCAACACGTGTACACACTGGATGAAGAGACGATGAAAAGTCATAATGGTTTTTTAACCCACTGTAATTATGATTTTGTCTCATACACATCAAGAAAAAAAATGGGTCTCAACTCCTAATAATTATGAATTTTGTTTCATACCTATCAAAAAAAAAAGGGAGAAATAGGAAGGAGGATGATTAGGGCATAAAAGCCATAAGGACCAATGCCTCAGGACCCTTCCAGACGAGCACCTCAAGTATGACTTCAATAGTTTACAACTCTTAAAGCCATACTGGGGGGGACATGTCCGCGTATATGCCGGACAGGCCAATAGTCCGAATGGGCCACATAAAGCCCAAGCAAACCACTCAAGCCCAATCGAATCATTCCAGACCAAGCAATCTATTCAAGTCCGAAAGGGCCACACAAAGTTCCAAACGGGTATGAGACGTCAGCCTAGTAAACAACAAAGCGCTGACTTCATCTCAGAGATCTACAGGACAACGTCATCAAAGAGGTAACGTCACCATAAACACAGAAAGATAGTGACTACACAATAAACTATGATGTCAACTAAAGAGAAGTCACAATCTAAGACACAGGCGATAGAGACATGACGAAAGGGTTGTCATCTACATGCAGAAACCGTACATCGCTACAGTGTTTTGACTAGTATAAATACCCCCGTATTTACTATTCAAGGGACAGCATTTACTGCATACATACACATTTATTACTATAGCCCCTTCGGCTCCTACATATAGCCCATTCGGCTCATATTCACATACTTACTCTCACGCCCGAGCTTGGTCCTGGGTCAACACCCGGGGCGAGTTAACGGGTGTTCTTTTTTACTTTCAGGTAATTTAAGAGGATACTTCACCAAGAGGGTAGGAAACACGCCCTAGACTCAAGGTACGGTATTTTACCTTAACAGTTTGGTCATTGATAAGGAGTTATGGACTATCCTTCCTTTCTCTCAAAATAGTCGACATCTAGGAAGAAAAGTTTTTTTAGTTTTCAACAAGTAACTCGGTAACAAAGCATAAATGTTGCCACATACATTGTCAAGTAACATTTCATGACCTTGTCTTATGAATTTTAAAATGTAGCCATATTTCATAGACCCATGCAAGCTCTTTTTGAATATATTGGCTTGTATGAAAAAGAATTAAAGTACTTGATATGTTTAATTACTTGTAACTTGGAGGATTCGATGGCCATAAATGTATCCATTCTGATATCGGATTAGCATAAAGCTTGAGGAAGTCTCTCTGGTAGAACACTTTATCCTTCCCATGATTCACACTAGTGCTATATCTCACTGGCGCGTGAACATCAGCTGAAGCAAAACACATCTTCTCTTCACTTGGCAAGTCAAAGAACTCTTCAGCAGAGTCTAGTGCATCTTTCATGACTGAAGTAGGAATCCCGTGATTTATTACCTTCAAATACACGCGTTTAATTTTTCTGACCAAAATAAAATGTCAAAGATAAATGCACGCATGCACTCTATTTAGGACGAAAACCGTTATCTTTGCGATATATACTAGTTTTAATCCCCGTGCACGCACGGGGCTTGTACATTATGTTTTTTAAATATATTTATAATTTTTATTTTTTTTGTTTTATAAGTTATGAAAGTTTAAGGGGTTATTTGTTTTCTTTTTTAAAGTCATAATAAAATTTGTAAATTTATAAATTTACACTTAACTTTATACAATTTATTTATAATTAAACAACTAAAGTTTTATTAATTACCTCATCTTTTTTTCAAGTTTTTGTTTTTATAAATTTGACACATATTTTTATGTGTTTTTTTTTCTTTATCAGATTTCTCCACCAAAATAATGCCAATTTTAGAAGTATTTAAGCTTTTTAATTAAACATATATTCAAAAATAATAAAAAATTCGAAGCATCATACCTAATAAGGAAATATTCTTTTTTTTTAAATACAAAAGTCCTCACTTTTCGTTTTCCTTTACTAAGTAAAAGATTTTATAAAAAAATAAGTAAATCCAGCTCCTTATGTGTAATTATGTGTAATTGGCTGAAATGGTTTTCGTTACCTTTTTTGGTAGGGATTTAGTCATAGAACAAGCAAAATAGCCCGCGCGTTGCGGCGGGGCATAATTTTTTCGAATCGATTTTGAACAAATATTGAGTGGGAATGTGCTCGCGCGTTGCAACGGGGCTGACTTATATTGGGCTTTTTTTTATATTGCCTACTTGTATGTTCCACGTTATTATAATCGCGCCATAAATGTTGACTAAGTAAAAAAGGGGAAAAAAACTAAATGGGTCGGCCCAAGGCGGGGCATAATTTTTTTCGAATTGATTTTGAACGAATATTGAGTAGGAATATGCCCGTGCGTTGCAACGGGGCTGACGTGTATTCGACGTTTTTTTTATATTGCCTACTTATATGTTCCGCATTATTATACTCGTGCTATAAATCTTGACCAAGTAAAAAAGGAAAAAAAACCAAATGGGCCGGCCCAAAAATGGGAGCCCAAAAAAACATTGTTGCTAAATTGTAATGGCCCAATGAACAGTGAAAATGCTTTCAAAAACGACGTCGTATCACTTCTCAATTGAGTATATATAATGAGTGTTATTTAACTAACGATATTTTGGGCCGTGGAAAGTAATGTGGGCCACCGAATTGGGCTGAATTGTTTCCTAACGTAAAACGACGTCGTTTTGTTCCGTCTTTAGTATATATAATAATAATAATAATAGCAACGGACTTTCTTCATTGTTTCGTTTTAATACGTGAACTATCAAAAAGATGTGTCATAGCAACAAACTTTCATAAGTGTTCCAATATGTACATGTTGATGACGTGTCAAGTTATAAATGGTGACACGTGTCAGGACTTTCAGGTTTGACACGTCATCAAAATGTGCGGACTGAAACACTTATGAAAGTTCGTTGCTGTTACACATCTTTTTCATAGTTCGCGTATCATAATGAAAAAAGTTCGTTGCTATTCTACGACTTAATCCCTTTTTGGTATCGTTATATATAAGTGAAAATTTGACGGATATAGAGCCTGGAAATGCATGTAAACAAAGCCAATAAAGTCATCTTATATACAGATGTATGTATTTTCTTGTTTTATGCTCGTTTTTGCATAAATACATACCTGAAAAAAGCCAAGTTGCTTGCAGGCAGCATGTACTTCATCAATTACTTGGGATCTGTGTGCCGGGTGGTTGATCATGGAAAGGTCAATGAGGGGTAGGCTGGTAGGAAGGTGATCAATGAGGCTCATGTTTGGTGGTTGTAAAGGAGGAGGAACGTACTGTTCGGGCATATTTTTTGACATTCTAGTGTGCCATGACACTATCGGGTTCCATTTTCTCTGTTTGTTTCTGTGGCTGAGAGTTAACTTAGAATATTTGGATATTTTGCTATAAATCTTGTCTTGTAAGGTAAAACTCAGTAAAAGACCAAAAGATTTGAAAATTAACCAAATCAGTAAAAGACAAAGATTTTGAAATATTACGCATTTTTGAATATTATACTAACATACGGATTCACCAGGATCAGTTGTTGCACCGGGCTGCAATTAAATTAAACTGGCAGGCGTCGGGCCGACCGGAAACAGGTACATTTAATGCGCCGTGGTGACCTTCGACACGGTGCATTTATGTGTCGGGACGACCCGACCCCCAACTAACGGTTGTATTATGTAACACATCAGTTAGTTATAAAAAAAATGTAGAATGTACGAAAATAGTACTTGGGACGGTCGTTAATTAAACGGACCGTTAATTTTTTTTTTCAATTACAGTAAAATTTATCCCCTCTCACGTTACCAATAAACAACGTCCTTGACTAACTAATCCCCGCAGTCAGAGGCGGGCAAACACCACTAGTTTTCATTACAAGTTAACAGTTTTATACTAGAGTATTTAAATATTTAATGTCAAGTAATATGCAAAGCAAGAGTAACGGCGACGTTTGCTGCGGGCGTTATTTTTCTGCGCGTTATTGCGGAGCATTTTTTTGTTCGGATGTACATTTCTTCGGTCTCAAGTTTAATAGTTTGTTTTTTTTTCATATTAAATGACAACTTTTTTTTTTCAATAAAGGGGCATATATATATTAACTTTTTTTGCCCCAGAGTCGCAGATATGAAAGTCGTAAACGTTATTTTTTTTTTGTCTTTTTTTTGTCGAAAGAATGGGGGGGAGTTATAATTATTTTTTTTACGGTTTCCCGATATACTCCATGAACAGTAATCCACGGTTATAAAAAATTTTAACAAAAAAAAGAAAAATTTGGACAGTTTTGACAGTAACCATCATTGTTTCATCGTATGTTTTATGGAACAGTAGACTGTTTTACTGTTTTTGGCAGTATATGTAATGGTAAATGAGTATATATATAATGTTTAGTAGTCATGTTTTATTACGCGCCCCCCCTCCCCCCCCCCCCCTAGGTATTTGGTTATTTGGTCATTCGGTGTGGTCATTTGATATTTAAAAGCGTTCAAATGAATGCACTCTAATAAGTACTTTTAAAATAGGTTTTAGTCCAGGGTTAAACAAACTGACAAAAAAAGTTTCAATTTTAGTAACGTGACTTTGTAAATTTCAATGCATAACCCAGCTCAATCGTGTGTTACAATTTTTTTCAAATATAGGCAATTATCGGTCAATAATTTGTGCAAGGAGATACCGGTTGATACGGTGCAACATTCCAGTCCGTTTTTTATTTATTTTTATTATATTTTTGCCGGTTAATAACTTTTTTACCTACCCTATTTTTTCAACCCGACCCACCTTTTTACCCCCTTTTATTAACCTTAATTCATTTGTTTCATTACAAAGAACAATCAATCCTTCCTAATCTAAAATTCGATTCAATGGGTAAAAGAGTATTCTGAACAGAATGTTGTATCATAGTTATCTTTTCTTGTTGGTGTTTTTACTGTGCGTCCTTTTGAATATGCAGTTTCAGATGTTAAGCAAATTGTGATATCACAGATTGAAACTATTGCAGAGAGTCATTAGGTAAAAGCATAGGTTTAAGGTAAAAGAGGTTTTTAGGTTATGTATATGTTCAATTTCGTGAAGTTATTAGAAAGTTGGTTCACGGCCCAGTTGCTAGTTTGTATTATTGCAAAGTAGGCACTCCCTTAAGAATTGGTATTAAACCTCTTCAGAATAATTCAGATGTTGACCAATTTGTTAATTTTGCTTATCAAAATAATTGCGGAAACTTAACTTGTATGTAGAGCATAATGGGTATGATGCTTTAGATATAAGGGACCAAGGGGAAACCATGGCTGATGATGATAATGAGTCTAGTGATGCCTATTGTTCTAGTGATGAAGAAGACTTAAGTTATGTTGATTTTCATACAGAACTTGATGACAATGTAGTCATTAACACTGTCACTACTAATGACCCGTTTCTTAATAAGTTGTGTGGTGATAGTGCTGATTTTATTAATTTAGTAGATGAACATGTGAATGCAAATATTGAAACAGTGGTAGAAGACACTGAAAACATAGATCCTGTGTTTAATGTTAAGGAGGGAATCAGTTATCTAACCTATGATCCCAATCAGGATTGGAAAAAAATGGAACCTGTACTAGGAATGAGGTTTCACCATCCTGAACAAATTAAACTGTGTTTAGCAAATTATGGGGTAGCCAATGGGTATCCATTGTGGTTTTATAGGAATGATTGGAAGAAATTGCTAGTTTATTGTGGTAGGGATGTGAAATCAGGTAGATGTGTTGGGGCTGATAGTTTAAAAAAAGGAAAAAGAAAGAGTTGGGTGAGGATGAAAGCTTAAAGGTTATAAAGTCACTACTAGGAGTAGATCAAAGAGTGGTGAAGGTACAAGTAAGTCTCCAAAGACTCCTGTTAAAGCTATTACCTCTGGTGTGGGTTGTTCTGAGTGACCCAAGTGGACCAAAGCTAAGGTAAAAAGTGACAGAAAATAACCAGTTTGTGGTTTTAGACTGTATGCTTCTTGGATGTCAACTGAGCATTCTTTCCAAATTAAGTCACTGAAACCTAAACATAACTGCTCAAGGAATTACAATTTAGGTTCTTTAGTGACCTACAAATGGATAGCACACCATTATGCCAAAAAGCTCATTGCAGACCCTTTCTTTTCTTACTTGAAAATAAAAAATGAAATTAGGGAGAAATTTCTTATCAATGTGAGTCTTAGACAATGTAAGAGAGCTAAGCAAAGGGCCTTATTTGATTATGAAGGAGGATTAAGAGAACACTATGGGAGGTTGTGGGAGTATAGGCAGGCCATCCTTGATTCAAATCAAGGGTCCACATGTAGACTAGACGGTGAAGAGACTGAATCTGGTAACTATTACTTTAGAAGGATTTATGTCTGTTTTAAAGGTGTTAAGTATGGTTGGCTAGCAGGTTGTAGAAAGGTGATTGGATTGGATGGTTGTTTTCTAAAACATACATGTAGAAGGGAGTTACTGGTAGCTATGGGAAGGGATGCAAATAACCAGATGTATCTAATAGCTTGGGCAGTTTTCAAGGTTGAAAACAATGAAAACTGGTGTTGTTTGATACAAGAAGACCTACAATTACAGACTAGAGAGAGATTGACAATTATCTCTGACTCTCACAAGGTAAATGAAAACGTTTACTTTCTTATATAACTTATTATCATACCACCTAATGCTTCTAACTTCACAAGAACATTTATTAATGCAGGGATTATTAGAAGGTGTAAATGAGTTGCTTCCAAATGCTGAACATAGAAAGTGCACTAGGCATTTGTTTGCAAACTATAAGAAAAAGTTCAGTGGTGTTCAATTTCAATGTCTTTTTTGGAATGCTACATCAACAACAGATGAACAACTTTATTACTCAAAGATGGAAGAGTTGAAGATAATCAGTCCAAAAGCATATCAATACCTATGTGACGGGAATCCAAATTCTTGGTGCAGAGCCTTCTTCAGACAGGAATCAAAGTGCCTAAATTTTGAGAATGGAATATGTAAAAGTTTCAACAGGGCAATTTTAGTCCAAAGGACCAAACCTATAATCACAATGCTTGAAGATATCAGACTTTATGTTATGCAGAGATTGGTTGCTATGAATAGAGTAGCAAGGACTTGGGAGCATAGTATCACACCTTCTATCAGAAAGAGGGTAGAGGTTCTTAAGGAAAAATAAAGGTAACTTTGTCACTATTACTTAATAATGCTTTACTTTATTATTAATGAACATATACTAATATGTACATTATTAGGGATTGGATGGTCATTCCTAGTCCTTTTCAAGAATTAGAGGTAAGAAAGGGACATGAAGCATATGGGGTCAATATACAACTGAAACAATGTATGTGTAGGATGTGGCAGTTTTTAGGGATCCCATGTGTACATTCAGTTTCAGTATACAGTCATGTGAATAGGGACCCTATAGAAGGAGTAGATCATTGCTATAACCAAGAGAAATGGTTTCAAGCTTACCAGTTTAACATCAAACCTGTATTTGGTAGTACAATGTGGAAAAAAAACTAGTAATCACCCCCTTTTACCACCTATTCTTAGAACAATGTTAGAAACGCCTAGAAAGAATAGGATGAAGGTACAATCTGAAAAAAATTCCCAAGTATCCATGGTGGGAA
>BQNB010197931.1:0-11174 GCA_026074375.1 Tanacetum coccineum | reverse complement strand
ATGGCTATTGATTTAAATCATCTTTGGTCTTTTGGTTTCATTCATTCATCCAAATAATCCACGAAGTAAGGTACGTGTATACGAGAGAATCCCAAGTGGTCAAGCTTCATGTCATGATTCGCATGAAGATGCCACTGAATCCAGAATGTTGAGTCTCGATTCTTTGAACTTGCAAAAAAGTTTGTGGAAATTTTTTAGATTTCTTGAACATGCAAAAAAGTTTGCGGATATTTTTTATAAGGTATACCATCAGCTTTTCATAACTCCCGATACCATCTACCACAATCAGGTACTCTTAATCATGAAAGAATACGTCCACGTGGCACTCAGATTATGTTATGAAGAGCAACGTTGCATATTGTCTTCTTACAGAGGAGGGAGAGCCATCAACTCTTCAAGAAGCACTGAATAATCCGGATGCGTCGTTCTGGAAGGAAGCAATGCAAGAAGAAATTGACGCCCTTTATAAGAACAAAACGTGAGAACTAGTGCCACTACCAGGAGGTAGAAAACCCATTGGAAACAAATGGGTGTATAAGATTAAGAAAAACGGTGATGATCAGGTGGAGAGTGGAGAGGTATCGTGCAAGATTGGTGGTTAAAGGATATGCTCAGAAAGAAGGAATCGACTTCAATGAAATTTTTTCACCTGTGGTTTGAATGACAACAATTCGAGTGGTTCTGGCAATGTGTGCTACATATGATTTACATCTAGAGCAACTAGATGTGAAAACTGCATTTCTTCATGGAAATCTTGAAGAAGAAATTTACATGCTCCAACCAGAAGGTTTTAAACAAAAAGGAAAAGAGAACTTGGTTTGCAGGTTAAACAAATCTCTATACGGTTTAAAGCAGGCGCCGCGATGTTGGTACAAGAGATTTGATTCTTTCATCAGGAGCCTTGAATATAACAGACTACATGCAGACCCTTGTGCATATTTCAAGAGGTTTGGAAATGATGATTTTATCATTTTGCTGTTATATGTTGACGACATGTTGGTAGCAGGCCCCAACAAAGATCGCATCAATAAATTGAAGGCTCAACTGGCTAGGGAATTCGAGATGAAAGACCTTGGACCCGCAAACAAGATTCTAGGGATGCAAATTCACCGAGATAGAGTTAGTAGGAAAATTTGGCTTTCACAGAAAAGTTATGTGAAGAAAATCTTGCAAAGGTTCAATATGCAAGATTGTAAGCCAATATCAACCCCGTTTCCTACTAATGTCAAGTTATCCTCCAAGATGAGTCCTAGCAGTGAAAAAGAGAGGATGAAGATGTCTCGAGTACCGTATGCATCAGCAGTGGGAAGTTTAATGTTCGTGATGATTTGTACAAGACCAGACATTGCACATGCAGTGGGAGTAGTGAGTCGGTACATGGCGGAACCTGGTAGAGAGCATTGGGAAGCTGTGAAGAGGATCCTTAGATACATCAAAGGAACCTCAGATGTTGCATTATGTTTTGGGGAATCGGATTTAATTGTCAAGGGATATGTTGATTCTGATTACGCAGGTGATCTTGACGGAAGTAAATCAACCACTGGGTATGTGTTTACACTTTGTGGCGGAACAGTAAGCTGGGTTTCAAAACTGCAGTCAGTTGTGGCCATGTCAACAACAGAAGCAGAATATGTCGCAGCTGCTCAAGCTAGCAAAGAAGCAGTATGGTTGAAGATGTTGTTGGAAGAGCTCGGGCATGAACAAGAGAAAATTACTCTATTTTGTGACAATCAGAGCGCCTTGTATCTTGCAAGGAATCCAACATTTCATTCAAAGACAAAGCATATACGAGTTCAGTATCACTTCGTTCGTGAGAAAGTGGAAGAAGGAACCGTGGATATGCAGAAAATTCATATGGATGATAACGTGGCAGATTATCTAACGAAATCAATCAACTGTGACAAGTTTATATGGTGCTGATCCTCATGCGGCCTAGAAGAAACGTAAGCAACATGAAAGTGCAAGGAAGGATAACAGTGTGAAGATTGATTGAGCTTCAATCGAATCTTTAAGTGGGAGATTGTTGATATATAATGTTTTCTAGAAACATGACATAAGCATGTCAAGTTGCCAAGTTGATCAAAGATTGTGGCATGATATTCTTGTCAAGTGGGAAAGATATGGACGGTAGAAGCATATATTCTTTATGTGTTCACATGTACCAAATGCAACTTGCAAGTACTATAAATAGAGGTTCATGGACCTTAGTTGGTGCATCCCATCCTTTCAAGTATACAACAAAGTGTATTCTCCTAGTAGTGTGAGGTTATTAGAGAGTTTGAGTATATCTCCTAATTACAAGAGATAAGTGTTAATCTTTGTAATTAGAGAGACGGTGTAATTTCTAATTTCCATCATAGTGAGAACGTATCTTTCCTTGCCCGTGGTTTCTACCCTATTGGGGTTTTCCACGTTAAATTTGTGTGTCATCTTTTATTGCATTTCATATTTTAGTCGTGGTTTTGCTTTAATCCGGTGTCACTTTTCTCAACACTTTGATCAGGATAAGTCATCTTGAAGTAAGACTAGTACATGGCACGCTATTGAACTCACATCAATATTCTAGATTTGCTTAGTAAAGTATATACAAAACTGAAACATGCATATGCTAATTTATATTGAACTAACATCAAGATTTGACCATGATGTGTTGTACATTATATAATTTTATTGATCATTACAGAACTAGAATTGTGGAGTCAATGGATCAAAGTATGTATATCTGCATTCTACACCTGCGAGATCTTCGTTGTATCTTCAAGTTTTAACTAGGAGGATGAATTTATATTTCGGTTGGTAAGATGCAATCTTTGTATGTGTTATCTATGGGAGCGAACACCGTGGAGCTCTTCCTAGAGTAAAGTTCAATTTTACGCACATTGAAATCGCAAGCCTTTTCAGGGTTGTAAAGACGTGTAGTTTGTAAAGTTTATCCTCTAAGGGTCCAGAAATAAACATAAACGATTTAATTTAGTTGATGCTTATGCGTTAGAGAAATGTTATGAATACTTGCACTTCATATTGCAATCATTTAATATGTGTGTGATGAATTTAGTAAACTGTATCGTTATCTTTTGCAATCAAAACTTTGAAAGAGCCATATACTTCATTATTTAGCTACTGAACTGCCACAAGCAAACTCCTCTTATATTATTCTTCATATTTGTAAAATGGCTATTGATTTAAATCATCTTTGGTCTTTCGGTTTCATTCATTCATCCAAATAATCCATGAAGTAAGGTACGTGTATACGAGAGAATCCCAAGTGGTCAAGCTTCATGTCATGATTCACATGAAGTTGCCACTGAATCCAGAAATGTTGAGTCTCGATTCTTTGAACTTGCAAAAAAGTTTGTGGAAATTTTTTAGATTTCTTGAACTTGCAAAAAAGTTTGCGGATATTTTTTATAAGGTATACCATCAGCTTTTCATGAATCAACGACAACTTCTAACTATATTGTACTTTTATAAACCAGATCTTTTTCTTTCGTCTTAACATATAACTAAAATGTTATGGAGAGCAACGTTGCATATTGTCTTCTTACAGAGGAAGGAGAGCCATCAACTCTTCAAGAAGCACTGAATAATCCAAATGCGTCGTTCAGGAAGGCAGCAATGCCAGAAGAAATTTTGACGCCTTTATAAGAACACAAAACGTCAACGAGCAAACTAGTGCCACTACCAGGTGGTAGAAAACCCATTGGAAACAAATGGGTGTATAAGATTAAGAAAAACGATGATGATCAGGTGGAGAGTGGAGAGGTATCGTGCAAGATTGGTGGTTAAAGGATATGCTCAGAAAGAAGGAATCGACTTCAATGAAATTTTTTCACCTGTGGTTTGAATGACAACAATTCGAGTGGTTCTGGCAATGTGTGCTACATATGATTTACATCTAGAGCAGCTAGATGTGAAAACTGCATTTCTTCATGGAAATCTTGAAGAAGAAATTTACATGCTCCAACCAGAAGGTTTTAAACAAAAAGGAAAAGAGAACTTGGTTTGCAGGTTAAACAAATCTCTATACGGTTTAAAGCAGGTGCCGCGATGTTGGTACAAGAGATTTGATTCTTTCATCAGGAGCCTAGAATATAACAGACTACATGCAGACCCTTGTGCATATTTCAAGAGGTTTGGAAATGATGATTTTATTATTTTGCTGTTATATGTTGACGACATGTTGGTAGCAGGCCCCAACAAAGATCACATCAATAAATTGAAGGCTCAACTGGCTAGGGAATTCGAGATGAAAGACCTTGGACCCACAAACAAGATTCTAGGGATGCAAATTCACCGAGATAGAGTTAGTAGGAAAATTTGGCTTTCACAGAAAAGTTATGTGAAGAAAATCTTGCAAAGGTTTAATATGCAAGATTGTAAGCCAATATCAACCCCGTTTCCTACTAATGTCAAGTTATCCTCCAAGATGAGTCCTAGCAGTGAAAAAGAGAGGATGAAGATGTCTCGAGTACCGTATGCATCAGCAGTGGGAAGTTTAATGTTCGCGATGATTTGTACAAGACCAGACATTGCACATGCAGTGGGAGTAGTGAGTCGGTACATGGCGGAACCTGGTAGAGAGCATTGGGAAGCTGTGAAGAGGATCCTTAGATACATCAAAGGAACCTCAGATGTTGCATTATGTTTTGGGGAATCGGATTTAATTGTCAAGGGATATGTTGATTCTGATTACGCAGGTGATCTTGACGGAAGTAAATCAACCACTGGGTATGTGTTTACACTTTGTGGCGGAACAGTAAGCTGGGTTTCAAAACTGCAGTCAGTTGTGGCCATGTCAACAACAGAAGCAGAATATGTCGCAGCTGCTCAAGCTAGCAAAGAAGCAGTATGGTTGAAGATGTTGCTGGAAGAACTCGGGCACAAACAAGAGAAAATTACTCTATTTTGTGACAATCAGAGCGCCTTGTATCTTGCAAGGAATCCAGCATTTCATTCAAAGACAAAGCATATACGAGTTCAGTATCACTTTGTTCGTGAGAAAGTGGAAGAAGGAACCGTGGATATGCAGAAAATTCATACTGATGATGACGTGGCAGATTATCTAACGAAATCAATCAACTATGACAAGTTTATATGGTACCGATCCTCATGCAGCCTAGCAAAAACATAAGCAACATGAAAGTGCAAGGAAGGATAACGGTGTGAAGATTGATTAGGCTTCAATCGAATCTTCAAATAGGAGATTATTGATATATATTGTCTTCTAGAAACATGACATAAGCATGTCAAGTTGCCAAGTTGATCAAAGATGGTGGCATGATATTCTTGTCAAGTAGGAAAGATATAGACGGTAGAAGCATATATTCTTTATGTGTTCACATGTACCAAATGCAACTTGCAAGTACTATAAATAGAGGTTCATGGACCTCTGTTGGTGCATCCCATCCTTTCAAGTATACAACAAAGTGTATTCTCCTAGTAGTGTGAGGTTATTAGAGAGTTTGTGTATATACAAGAGATAAGTGTTAATCTTTGTAATTATAGAGACGTTGTAATTCTTAATTTCCATCATAGTGAGAACGTATCTTTCTTTTCTTTGCCCGTGGTTTCTACCCTATTGGGGTTTTTCACGTTAAATTCGTGTGTCATCTTTTATTGCATTTCATATTTTAGTCGTGGTTTTGCTTCAATCCGGTGTCACTTTTCTCAACATTTTGATCAGGATAAGGTCATCTTGACTAAGACTATATCATGGTACGCAATTGAATGCTATTCTAGATTTGCTTAGTACAGTAATATACAAAACTGAAACATGCATACGCTAATTTACATTGAACTAACATCAAGATTTGACCATGATGTGATGTACATTATATAATTTTCTTGATCATTTCAGAACTAGAAATGTGGAGTCAATGGATCAAAGTATGTATATTTGCATTCTACGCCCGGAGATCTTCGTTGTATCTTCAAGTTTTAACTAGGAGGATGAATTTATATTTCGGTTGGTAAGATGCAATCTTTGTATGTGTTATCTATGGGAGCGAACACCGTGGAGCTCTTCCTAGAGTAAAGTTCAATTTTATGCACATTGAAATCGCAAGCCTTTTTAGGGTTGTAAAGACGTGTAGTTTGTAAAGTTTATCCTCTAAGGGTCCAGAAATAAACATAAACGATTTAATTTAGTTGATGCTTATGCGTTAGAGAAATGTTATGAATACTTGCACTTCATGTTGCAATCATTTAGTATGTGTGTGATGAATTTAGTAAACTGTATCGTTATCTTTTGCAATCAAAACTTTGAAAGAGCCATATACTTCATAATTTAGCTACTGAACTGCCACAAGCAAACTCCTCTTATATTATTCTTCATATTTGTAAAATGGCTATTGATTTAAATCATCTTTGGTCTTTTGGTTTCATTCATTCATCCAAATAATCCACGAAGTAAGGTACGTGTATACGAGAGAATCCCAAGTGGTCAAGCTTCATGTCATGATTCACATGAAGATGCCACTGAATCCAGAAATGTTGAGTCTCGATTCTTTGAACTTGCAAAAAAGTTTGTGGAAATTTTTTAGATTTCTTGAACTTGCAAAAAAGTTTGCGGATATTTTTTATAAGGTATACCATCAGCTTTTCATGAATCAACGACAACTTCTAACTATATTGTACTTTTATAAACCAGATCTTTTTCTTTCGTCTTAACATATAACTAAATTTTTTACGTCAAACCCCCGTACGTTACCACCAGGTGTCCTAAAACCTTATTAGGGTCCAAAGACATATATTGCATATGGGATGGCCGAAGAACTTAGAAGAGGGGATTCTATGACTAAGCTTCATTGTGATATGCCAGATGCCATATGATTTTATATTCTCTTTCTCATCTCCGTATTCACATTAAAGTCCCTGATATAAAAAGGTGGTTCTGAATCGGCCAGAAATGACGATGAACGTGATGAATTATAGGGCTTTTGTTTGCTGAATGGTAATAGAAATAAACAAGAAGACAAAGCTTAAGTGCTAACCTTCACTCCCTTTTTCATAAAGATCAATTCACGAGAGGGTGGAATCTACAAATTTTGATATGATTTTTTTCCCTGCCATCCTGGTAGTCAAGATAATGAACGATAAGATTTTTTTTGTATAATAATATAAGGTCTAATACTGGTTTCTCATGTTTGTACATCTAGAGGCTCAGTATAATGCCATTAAAGAGGACTCAAAAGAGGTGAAGGCCGTTGAATCTGAACCTGAACCTGAACCAAAAACTGAAGTTCTTATGATTAGTTGGGGTACTAAGAAAACAGTCTCACGTTCATAGAGAGAAACAATTTGTTTCTAATAGACAAAAATACACTAAGAACCATACTTAAAACAAATAACAAACATTAAACTTTTTATACAGATAAATATACGTAATTAAAAAAATTAGAAAAAAATCTCGTGCGCGCACGGGCATTATAACTAGTTATATGCTATATGCATGACCTTAATCACATCAACATAGCAATTATATGAAATAAAACATAGCAAACAGAAAGATGTCTGATATGTAGTATTTATTATGAGAAACACAATTCATATATGGGATTTATGTTGTTTAAACAACATCTAACGAACCGAAACATGCATACTACTTGATTATAACTTGGACTCTAGGTGACGCAAACTGGACAGCATTTGCAATGCGATTGTTGTAGATGTCTGCAACATTAGATACCCACCTTTTGCCGCTCATTATATCCTCGCCTTCAAATTCTTGAATATATATATTATCCAAGGCCTGACCGTTTCGAAGAAGAAATTTCAAAAACTCTACCTCCACCACTCTTCCTTTAAACCCGTAAATGGTTACGGTGTTCAGTGAGTACTGCACACATGTGACTGCTGAATCCTGTGTTTCCCGGAAGCTGTTTTCTTGAAAGTCGTAAACTTCTGCCAATAATTCTATGGCTAAAGTTCTCACCGCTATGACAGTTTCGTTAAACATATCTATACTGATAGTGAGTGTCTTCAGATTTGAGCAACACTCTAATAGGTAATATATCCCCACGAGTTCTTCCTTGGCGAAATTAACAAAAAGCTTTAAATTTCTTACACTATGAAACTGAAGCAAGTATTCAGAAGAACCAGATCGCCATCGAGATAGAACCTAATAATCAAGTACAATGAAAAATATTGAATAAATTATTAACTCTGCAGGAAACAGTTTCAACCCATGTATTAATAACAAGCCAAACGGGTAAAATCTATAAAAAAAAAAAGAATTGCTAAAGAGGGAAATGAGTCAAACCAGGGGACGACTCAAGTGCACAAGACATGTATTTCATCAAAAGAACTATAATGTACGATTTCATCAAAAGATGCAATCAAATTAACAAGACATGTATTTCTTTTGACATATTAGTGGACTAACTAGACAACACGATGTATTTGTGTGACCCAAAGTTCGTGACCAGGTTCATTTGAGAGAAATCGGGATTTTTAGCTAAAATTTACACTAGAGGGCAAATGGTTACCTGAATGCACCAACTGGATAGGACGAGTTTTGAACAATGGTGTAGACTGTTTAACAGTGAGGACAAATGAACTCCTGCTTCTTGAGATTCATCTAGGGAGTTAATGTCAATTTGCACCGACTGTAACTCATTGGCATTTCTTATGTGGAATTCTTGAATGCCAACTCCCCTAAAGTGAAAGTCCATAATCTGTGGTGTTATAATATCTACTTTATATGTTAACCACCTGGTAGTCAAACAATCGAAAATATATAGATACTTGATCGTGAGGACTTGATTACTCACAAAGAAGTCGTTCCAGAATACACACTTTTAAATTGTTTTGTTTTTTTTATAAAGATGACAAAACTGGTTTTTATATTTTTGGCCAAGACGTAGGCTTGAACCGCACAATCACGGAATTGGAGAGGAAGTCTGTAATTTGTTGTCAAAGCAAGTCGACATTTTCTCAAACACAATTAACTTGAGGGACTCAAGATTCCAAAATAGCGTGGTAACTGGCAGTAATTGCAATGTCATAGCAGCGGAGCATGTTTTGATATAAAAATCTTGACACGCAAATAAAATAGTACTTAGTGAACAGCGCTTCACTCTCACAGCCCTGCTCTCATAATACATTGATTGAGTTTGCTTTCGTCAAAGTTCACGGTCGAGGTTTTCAATATCTTTTGTAAACATAAAATCTACCCATCTGTTTAACATCAACTCATCCCAAGGATGGTGATGGTAGTTTAATGCAAGGCGGAAAACCTTAATTGTATCGCCTGAATGTTCAAGGAGAGTTCTGCTCACAAATCGACAAAATCTATCTCTTTGTAGTTCTATGTTGTAAATATCGCATATCCTTGGAAGAGCGTGACCATGAAAAGCACCACAACAGTGACACATCATGTGTCCAGGGAATCGGCTTTTTGGTGCTTGAAAGTCCAGCACGGGTGCATAGGTCCATAGGTTTTTAAACGTCTTTGAAACTTGGTGCATTAGTATCCATTGCTTAAAAGGCAAAAAACTTAAAATCAGGAATATAATAGGATCCGGTAAATAAGTCAAATGATCAATCTTAGAGTCGTCCTCTTCGACCCTTTTCTGACTGTCCTTTTTGTTGATGGTGCTGAAGGTGTCTCCACTAGTTCTATCCATCTTCTCTTAGAATGGCCAAAGGGTGGTTTTAGTGATCTAGGCCATTTGCTTTGAAAATGATTGGAATTCGACATGTTTTACAGATAAAGGGTGTTTGGGTATGAATATTGCAGTAAAGTAAAATGGGTAGAAACAAGAAAAATAACAAAGGTAAAAATTATATACTTTGAATTAATTAGAAAATTACATTGTCTCCCTATTTATAGTATGTGAAGAGGTATGATGAAACATTGTGTCGTTTCATGAAAGGTCATACCTTTTCAACATAACTGATTCTAACAGAAATAACTGTAACTTTCCTATGGGTCGAAATATGTCCAGTTTGACCCATTCTAGTAATATACAGACTAATATTTAAAGCCCTTATCTACATGTCTTTGGGCTTTAAGAATAATACAGAATATATGTTCTAATTTACATAAACATGAATAAAACAGTAAAAGCTTTGATCTTGACTTCTAACAATCTCCCCTCCAAGATTATAAGCTTTTATGTGATGATGGTGAATTCTTCAGAGGTGTTGTCTGTGCCTGAATCATCTTCTCCTTGCATTTTTGAAATTGAGTATCTCGAATGCATTCCTTGTAGATTTAGGTTTCTTGCTGAGTGTGGTATAGGATCTTTGCCTTGAGTATCTTCTTTGGAGCTAGTGCCTTCAAGTTTGACACCAAAATGTTCCACCTTTTCTTTTCCCTTTAGACCTGCATTTGATTGTGCACCAGTGCCTTCTTCAAGATTATTTGAAGGCATGTTTGGATCTGCTTGGTTGAAATCCCTAATGCATTCCCTCCTTGGTGCTCTAGCAGTCTTAAAGTAAGATGTAAACACATCTAGATACTGATTATAGCATCTTTTCAATTCATCTCCAAAGCCTTTAGGCAGTCCCAATATTTCTCCAATAATGTCAAATTCTTGACAGAATTGTACATTCAAATATCCTCCTAAATTTTCTACAAGTTTGTAAAGATCAAACAAGTGTATCTGTGTCCCATTAATTGTTGGTGGAATAGGACCTGGTAGTGTAGTTTCAAGATAATTGATGTAGAACCATTTTAGTGCCTTGTTAAATCTGTTTCTAAAATAGTCCCACTCTTGATCTACAATTTCATCTTGTTTAACCAAATTCAGAAAATAAACATAATCATTGAAAGTTTGGACCTTTATAGAGTAAAGACTTCCTTTGATTCTGATTAGGCCTTCATCTATCCCATCATCCAGTGATCCAAAGTAGTTTTCAAAGTATTGGTTGTGCAATGTTCTCATCCTGTCTTCATTGAAGATTTAGTGTTCTTTGTTGTTGAACATGTAAGTGAGACTGCATCTGTTCCCATCATACTTGATCTCATACCATTGTTTTTCAATCAAATCCATTGATAGGATATTTAGTGTGACTTCTGGTGCATAGTGAACACCAGGCACTAAGTATCCATGGCCATCATCCTTTATATAAATATCTCCTATGCCATAAGTGATACGGATTCGTATAAGCGAAAGCCAAATACCTAGGCAAAACCCTAGCGGCGATGACGCTTGGCCAACCAAGTCGTC
>BQNB010197930.1:0-11174 GCA_026074375.1 Tanacetum coccineum | reverse complement strand
ACCCCCTTGATACACCGAACTATTCGGCCGTGATGAGAGACCTCGTCCCACCAACAAACATTGACCCGCAAAAAACCAAATCGGAAACGACGAAGAGTAGCGGGGCAAGTCATTTGGAATCTTTATGTGAGGATTTTAGATGCAAAATTCTAGCAGCCGAATCTGTATACGAGGCAAAGAAAGCGAAAGAAAGGCATACATGGAGTGTAGAGAATTATAGTTTCTCATGATTGATGCGGATGGGTTGTCGAAACGCAAAGCCGCCATTATCCAAACGAAACAAGAAAAGATAATGACAAAATATAATCAAGAGTGTCCGCGCATTATTCTTGTTTTTCATTTCTTGTATGTTTTTTGTTTGTGGTATTTTTTCATACATTTTTAGTTTTGTATTGTATTTTATTCGTATGGTATTTAATTTGAATGAAATGAATTTAGTTTGTGAGGGAGTGGGTATTTTGAGGTGTTGTGTTGAAATGACATTACCAACTCCTTCGTCATTATGGCATAATTCCGATATCTTTAATTGGAGGTACGTATCACAATCAAAAGAAAACATAACTGCTGTTTACGAATAATGTTTGATGTAGTTCGATTGACTTAGTTCGTGGCGAATGCTATGCAGTTGAGTGAATCAATACTATCATAGCATACTTTGGTATATTTTATTGTAATATGGTTCTCGTATTATTATTTAGATTGTTATTGTATTAATTCTCGTTAAACAGTTGATCGTATTCGTTGTCGGTAAGTGTGCGCCATTTCTCTAGGCGGAGTCGATGATGCCGACATCGTGTTGATGACAGATTCGTCAAATCATCACATAGAACCCATCACCAATGAAGGAGTCGTGAATGAAGAGATTAAAGGAGACGACGCATGGCTGCTAAAAGCTCAGCTTCTTGATTTTTAAATTTTTGTCATTTAGTTAAGGAAAAGAAACTACTACGTACGTATTATATTAATTAATTTATGTTAACTAGAAGCACATATGTAACTTGTTTTGCTTAGACGTGTAGTCTCTAGCTTATCTAAGAATGTATATATATATATATTGTTTAAAAACTAGCCTACATGTATCTTTACCATATTACAAGAAATATTTACCATACATATTACAATAAATTCACGAGACACCCTAAAGAAAAGTACAGAGACTTGATACGTACCACATTGAATATCTTTACCATACATATTACAATAAATTTGAGTGATTTTCTTTCAATTCTATTATGGACATTAATATCTTTAATATATTACAAGAAATATTTACCATACATATTACAATTAATTTTTTAATTTTTTTTCTTTATTTCTCTCTTTCAAGATGATGATGATGAGGAACACCATCCAGAATGCTTTGAAAAATGCAAAGCTTCGTATTCCGACACCTCCACTATACATGCTAGTTGCAGAAAGGGGAGCAAGAATAGGTAATAATCCCTTGTGCTAGCTTTTGAATACAATAACACATGTTTTGTGTTAAAAAAAGCAACTACTACCACCTAGTATATATATTATATATGAGTTAAAAACGCCTTCCTCATGAAGGGAAGTGAAGTCGTTGAAAAGGTTATTCATGAAAACTTTGATAAGGTAAAACTAAGGATATTATTATCTTTTGATCAAGATTTTGGGGTTTTTTGTAACCAAGATCTGAAAGAAATTTTATACAAGAGTGTCAATATATTGATTTCATGGGTTTAATTTGTTGATTGTTTTGCTTAATTTGTTTATTGGGGTGTTTGGATATGAAGATAATTTCAAGATACTACGTAGTAGATATATGATACTAATTTGATAAAAATTATTGTATCTCGGTGCTAATTTGTATTTTAAAAAATGCTACTCAAACTGCTTCTCTTTTAGTAGTCTTATTTAGTAGGCTTATGAGCTAATGTACTTGCAAAACGCTTATAAGCCCACTTTTCTCGGCTTATGAGCTTATCAAGTTGAGCTTATGTGGCTTATTTAAGGTCAAAAGCTCAACTTGATAAGCTCATAAGTCGAAAAAGGTACGCTTACGAGCTTTTCAAAAATTACATAAGCTCATACGCCCAATAATAAAGCTAACCCAAACACCCCCTTATCATTCCATCTCCACTTTACTTGTGCTCTTAATCATATTGCACATGATAAAAAACATTTGTATTTGAGAAATGTTTGTGTTTGCTTTCACTATATTATAACACTTGCTGTTTTACCTATTGTTTTTTAATAGCTAAAAAAGGGAAGTCTAAAGCTACATATGATCCAGACAAAGCCAAAGGTGAGTCATTAGTTAAAAAAAATGGCTTTTATCTTTTGTTTATCATCTATTACAAAAGGGGTTTCAAGTTTTCTTCATATTTGATCAGCTTTTTACGACGGTTTCAAGCTACTTTGCTTTTATCTTTGTGTTTCAAAAGTATATGCAATATAGTTTTTCAGAAATAATGCTATCATGTTTAAGTTTTATGGTGTGTGCTTTTCGAGTCTGATAAACTATTTCTATCCATAAATGAATTTCTAAATTACAGGTGAAATATATTGTGATAGTCATAATGATTTTGATTGACTGATGATTATTTGGAATGTTAATTCATTATAAGTAGATGTAATCTTGTAAATTGTAGTTTAATTATCATTTCATTTCTTGAAAACTATTGTGAATTTATGATGTCTTTGTTTGAATTGCATAACTGATTTGCGTAGTGACCCGTTTGTTCAAAATTTGTAATAGTCAGATTGTTTCCAAGATGTGGCTAGCCAACACCTTTTTGTCTCTCAATTGGTTTGATTAAATAGTTAATTTTGCTTCAAAATATGGTGATACCTTGTCGAAACATATGTTTGTTGCGGATTGATAGTTTTTTAAGTGTGTATTAGCATCATCTGTTTTTGTAATACTTATAATGATTACTGGTTTCCTATGAGGTTTATGTTAATGTACTAAATTTTGATTAAAAACTAAAAACACTTGTGCCAATACATTATTGGGTCAAACCCAAGCTTTTCCTGTAATCCCAAACGAATGGGTCAAACGGGTCAAACAGGACAAAGCCCAACCCAACTGTCGGATGACAGTTAATTAACTGTCAATGACAGTTATTTTCTGAACCGACACAATGGTTCACTTGTACCCTTTCATTTTATATAAATAGTTAGGATCCTGTAAGAACAAAAAAGATGATGACAGAATTTGTTTGTATAGAAATTGTATTGCAATTGATATAATAAATATTTTGCGTTTTAATTCCTTGAATCGATCCAACAATTGGCTATACAGAGACTTTGTCGGAATTAAACCAAAATCTATCATTTGCCAGAAAACTACAATAAGAATTTGTTCATATTCGAATCACCGCACAAGATTTTTTCCCAGAAAAACACTTTATATTAACAAATCACATATACGAATCAAAGATCATATTCGTGTTTATAATTTTTAAACAGTCTTTTCGATCCAGGCAAATCCAAACGACGCCTCAAAGTGATAATTTTATCACCGCAACGAAGGTTACACCATAAGTTTTAACCGGAAAAATCATTAACCCTAGAAAAGGGGAAGACTATGCAACTTTAAATTCGAAACTAAATCAAGAACCACGAAATTGTGATAATAATTCCATCACAAACGCCGGTAAATACAAAAACAATCAAAAAAGGAATAAACAAACACACCTTTTGAAATTCAATATTTCACTCCGCAGGAATCAGTTTGATTCTAATTATCCAAACATGGGGGGGGGGATCAGAAAACCCGTTTTTTTTTTTTATCTTCTTAGCGAAACCCTAAGTTTTCGCACAATCAATTGAGAACCCGTGGTCACGAACACAGAAAAATAAGAAGCGAACACCATCGCCATCTCAACCGGTGGAGAAAACCACCAGACAACAAAGAGTCAAAAGAACAGACTCAGTATCAGGACGCCACAAGGAGAACACACACGAATCTCCACAGCAAACAAAAAGAGAGGCGGTCCAATATAACAAAAGGGCAACTAGGTTAATAACCTAAGAGGTATTTAATTAAAACCTCAATTTTCCCATTTAATTATTTTGTCTATATAAATTTTTCAGCTTTTTTTATATAGATAACAGTTTTAGGCTATATACGAAAGTTACCACGATAATTCTAGATTAGTAACTTTTGCCTAGAACCCAAGAAAAAAATATAGTAATATTACTTACTATATTTATAGAATAATTTTTAAGGAGTAATTAACCTTAGGTTATTCATTTTAGAATATAAAATCCCCAAGGGTAGTTTTTTTTTGGAACAAAACTAGCCCCCGTTAAGTTAGATAGCCTTTAGGCACATAAAATTGAGTACTCACCATAAATTCAACACACTTAGTGTTAGGAATTCTATTTGGGAGATTTTATTAGATAGCTTAGAGATATGACAAAAGAGAGTGGAGATACTTCGAAAAAGGAAGTAAGTACTACAAGGTAATCCACAATTCCATATGTCCAATTTTAAACCCTCTGGATTGACTTCGACTATGGGCAATTCGAATGCAAATTATCCTCGAAGCAAACGGTTTATGGGAAACAATAGAACCCAACGATAAAACCCAAGCAGATAATAAAAAAGATAAAACTGCTATTGCATTCCTTTATCAAGCCTTACCAGAAGAACAACAACTTCAAATCACTAAACACAAAACTGCAAAAGCCATTTGGGATGCCTTGAAAATTAGGCACATAGGAGAAGTTAGGGTACAACAAGCACGATTGCAAACTCTCAAATCTGAGTTTGAGATGCTACACATGAAAGAAGATGAAACAATCGATGCATTTACCACAAAACTAACAACCCTTGTAAACAAAGCCGCTAGTCTAGGGCATACCATTGAAGATGAAGAACTTGTACGCAAACTTTTAAACGCCGTACCTGATAGGTATTTGCAAATAGTTGCGTCAATAGAACAATACCGGATCTAGACGAAATGACTCTAGAAGAAGCAAATGGTAGACTTAAGACTTAAGAAGAAAGGATTAAGTTTGAAGAAGGCAAACAAGTGAACAATTAGGGATAAACTATGATCACACGCATGAGAATAAAAGGAAAATATTTTAGAGGAAGAGGACGAGGAAAACCCAAATTCTCACAAGGAAGAAACCTGAGAATTTTAAGAGAGAGGATGAAGAAAACTCCTTATAGGAATTATAATAGAAATAACATCAAGAAAACGAATTATGATACAAGCATAATTACGATGCAATGAATGCAAGAAACTATGGCACATTGCACCTAAATGTCCCCTTTAAGGACAAAATACCAACGAGCAATCACCTCGTTGAAGAATACTTGGAACCAACCTTGGTTAATGGCCACACTAGAGGTTGAAGAGCAAGAAGTCTCGCTACACGAAAAAGATGTAGGATATAAAGAGACAAATATGGATAGTCTATGGTATTTAGACAATGGAGCTAGTAATCACATGACCGGAGTTAGAGAACACTTTAATGATCTAGATGAGGATGTTAGTGGAAAATTAAGATTCGGAGATGGTTCATATATAGACAAAAACATGAAAAGGTTTAAATCATCCTAAAGAAAATGGGTTGATGATAAGAAACAAAGAAATTTAGTCCATGGAATACCTACCATTAAACATACAACACAAGTCTGTGATGTTTGTTTAACTAGAAAACATAGTAGAGCGTCATTTCCTAAGAAAGCTAAAGCTAGATCTACCTCACCCCTAGATTTAGTATATGGAGACATTTTGGGGACCCAAAACACCACCACCTACACCATCTGGAAAGAAATACATATTCTTGCTAGTAGATGACTACTCAAGATATATGTGGGCATACTTCTTAAATACTAAAGATCAAGCTTTCGATACCTTCAAAGAGTTTAAGAAGTCAATAGAAAACGAACTAAAACAAACACTCAAAGTTAAGAACGGATCGAGGAGGAGAATTCACTTCAAATGAATTCATGCAATACTGTAAGGAAAACGGTATAGCAAGGCAATTAACTGCACCTTACTCGCCACAACAAAATGGAGTTGTTGAAAGGATAAATAGGACAATCATGTCCACAACTAGATGTATGATGAAAGCAACCACATGCCACAAAATTTTTGGGCGAAACTGACCAGACATGCCTATACATCTTAAACAATGAGTCCCAACAAAAGCATTATAGGACAACACTCCATATGAAGCATCAAACAAAGAAAGCCAAATATGGAAATTAAAGATTTTTGGATGCATAGCATAAGCAAAGTACCATCCAACATCTGACGAAACTAGACTACAGAAGTATTAAAATGGTATACCTAGGCAACGAACCAGGATCAAAGCATATCGTACCTATTTGAACCAATAATACATAGGATATGTTAGACGAGAATTTGAGTTTAAGGAGAATGAAACATATGATTGGAAGGAATTTACCTGAGTGAGCACACTGATATCGCACCAGAATGGACAGATTTCAAATAGGGAAATCAGAACATCATGATCATAGAAATTCAACCACTAGAAGAAGATAATGAATTTCCAAATAATAAGAATGAATTATGCATCACCAAGAACTCTCCCACACACCTCAAACCATTTAACCACAACCCTCTACATGATCTTAACAGAAATAAATTCCCAAGATACCTCCATCAACTCGTCACCCATCTTACAATCAAAGTAACCATGCCTCAATTCAAATCGACACACAACCAACATACTTTGACCATACACCAGTAAGAGGTTTTAGAACACTTAATGATCTATACGAGAACACTGAGGAATTACTACTAGCTGAAGACGAACCTAAGAATTACAAAGAAGCATCAACCGATCAAAAATGGATCAAAGCAATGAAGGTCGAATTAGACTCCATCAATAGAAACAATACATGGGAGTTAACCACTCTACCCAAAGGACATAAAGCAATAAGCTTAAAATGGGTATTTAAGACCAAAAAGGATGCTAATGAAATATAGTCAACATAAAGCAGACTAGTAGCAAAAGGCTAAATACAAGAGACATGGCAAAAGACTTTGAAGAAGTCTACGCACAAGTAGCTAGATGGAAACAATTCGCCTACTACTTGGCCATAGCTGCTAACCATAAATGGGAAGTACATCCCCTTGATGTAAAATCTGCATCCTAAAAGGAATATTTAAAGGAGAAGTGAACTTACACAACCCAAGGTTTCATAAAGAGACAAGACCAAAGAAAATACTAATGCTTATAAAAGCTCCTATATGGACCTAAGACAAGCACCACGTGCATGGAAACTAAAACTAACACCCCTGAAATCTCTAGATTTAAGAAATGTGCACTGGAGCAAACGATCTAAACCAAGAGATCATAAGAATCTATACTGCTAATAGGAGTCTCTGCCGGATGATCAACTTCATCACTGGCACACCAAAGGAAGAAATTGACAATTTCAAAGCTCAAATGGAAGAAAAATTCGAAATGAGCGACTTAGGATTATTAGCCTACTATTTAGGCATAGAAGTCACTCAGACCAATTGTGACAGATCTATATAAGCAATCCGCATACGCAAGCAAAATCCGTCAAGGAAGCCGATGAAGTCTGCAACGAGACCATTAATACCAATGGATCCAGTCACAAGATTAACAAAGATTACAGAACGAACAATGGTCAACTCAACTTCTGTAGGATTACTTAGTCGTTTTATGCAAGAACCAAGAGAACAACACATGAAAGCCATAAGACAAGTACTACGCTATGTACAAGGAACAAAGGATCATGGAATCACCTACAAACATAACTGAAGGGAACAATATACAGGAATCATCGACAGTATCTACGAGTTCAACACTCCAAGAAGAAAAGGAACTACCGGCATAATCTTCTACACGGAGAATCACAATCAGCTGGAGCACACAAAAACAAGCCACTGATCATTATCATCATGAGAGTCATAGTTCATTGCAGCAACCGCGTTCACAACACAAGCATTACGGTTAAAAGGTGACTAAGCAAGCTCACACACTCTCAAGAAGAAAAGGTTATAATACAAGTTGACAACAAGTCTGCAATAGCACTTATGAAGAATCCAGTATTTCACGGACGGAGCAAACATATCGACACGAAGTACCACTTCATCAGAGAATGCGTCGAAAGAGAAGACATACAAGTCGAATTCGTAAGTGGAGAATACCAGAAGGCAGACATACTCACAAAAGCACTCCCGAAGATCAAATTCTTAACCATGAGACAACTCATCGGACTAAAGAACCTACGGAGCAATGTTTGTGAGTGCCAATACATTATTGGGTCAAACCCAAGCTTTTCCTGTAATCCCAAACGAATGGGTCAAACGGGTCAAACAGGACAAAGCCCAACCCAACTGTCGGATGACAGTTAATTAACTGTCAATGACAGTTATTTTCTGAACCGACACAATGGTTCACTTGTACCCTTTCATTTTATATAAATAGTTAGGATCCTGTAAGAACAAAAAAGATGATGACAGAATTTGTTTGTATAGAAATTGTATTGCAATTGATATAATAAATATTTTGCGTTTTAATTCCTTGAATCGATCCAACAATTGGCATCAGAGCCTTTGGTCGAATTAAACCAAAATATTTGCCAGAAAATACAATAAGAACTGTGTTCATATTCAAATCAAGCCGCACAAGATTTTTCCAGAAAAACACTTATTTTAACAAATCAAAACACGAATCAAAGATCATTTTCGTGTTTATATTTTAAACAGTCTTTTCGTTCCAGGCAAATCCAACGACGCCACCAAAGTGATTTTTTTATCACCGGCAACGAAGGGTTTCACCCATAAGTTTAACCGGAAAAATCATTAACCCCAGAAAAGGGAAGATTAGGCAACTTTAAATTCGAAACGAAATCAAGAACCACGAATTTGGATAATAAGTCATCACAAACGCGGTAAATACCAGAAACAATCAAAAGGAACAAACACACCTTTTGAAGATTCAATATTCACTCCGCAGGAATCATTTTTGATTCTAGATTATCCAAACAGGAAAACCCAATTCTTAGCGAAACCCTAAGTTTTCGCACAATCAATTGAGGAACCGTGGTCACGAACACAGAAAAATAAGAAGCGAACACCATCGCCATCTCAACCGGTGGAGAAAACCACCAGACAACAAAGAGTCAAAAGAACAGACTCAGTATCAGGACGCCACAAGGAGAACACACACGAATCTCCACAGCAAACAAAAGAGAGGCGGTCCAATATAACAAAAGGGCAACTAGGTTATTTAACCTAAGAGGTTTTGCAATTAAAACCCTCAACTTTTCCCTTTTATTATTTTGTCTATATAAATTTTTCAGTTTTTTTATATAGATAACAGTTTTAGGCTATATACGAAAGTTACCACGATAATTCTAGATTAGTAACTTTTGCCTAGAACCCAAGAAAAAAATATAGTAATATTACTTACTATATTTATAGAATAATTTTTAAGGAGTAATTAACCTTAGGTTATTCATTTTAGAATATAAAATCCCCAAGGGTAGTTTTTTTTGGAACAAAACTAGCCCCCGTTAAGTTAGATAGCCTTTAGGCACATAAAATTGAGTACTCACCATAAATTCAACACACTTAGTGTTAGGAATTCTATTTGGGAGATTTTATTAGATAGCTTAGAGATATGACAAAAGAGAGTGGAGATACTTCGAAAAAGGAAGTAAGTACTACAAGTACACCACAATTCCAATGTCCAATTTTAAAACCCTCGAATTACTCACTATGGGCAATTCGAATGCAAATTATCCTCGAAGCAAACGGTTTATGGGAAACAATAGAACCCAACGATAAAACCCAAGCAGATAATAAAAAAGATAAAACTGCTATTGCATTCCTTTATCAAGCCTTACCAGAAGAACAACAACTTCAAATCACTAAACACAAAACTGCAAAAGCCATTTGGGATGCCTTGAAAATTAGGCACATAGGAGAAGAGAGAGTCCAACAAGCTAGGTTGCAAACACTCAAATCTGATTTTGAGATGTTACACATGAAGGAGGATGAAACAATAGAAACCTTCACCGGAAAACTAACAACCTTAGTAAATAAAGCAGCCAACTTAGGACACACAATTGAAGATCAAACTCTAGTACGTAAACTATTAAATGCTGTACCAGATAGGTATTTGCAAATAGTTGCGTCTATAGAACAATACTCAGACCTAAAAGAAATGACTTTAGAAGAAGCAGTAGGTAGACTTAAGACTTATGAAGAAAGAATTAAGTTTAAGAAAGGCAAACAAGTGGACAATCATGATAAACTAATGTTCACACGACATGAGAATAAAGGAAAATATTTTAGAGGAAGAGGACGAGGAAAACCTAGATTCTCACAAGGTAGAAACCATGAGAACTTTAAGGAAGAGAGGAAAGAAGAAAACTCTCATAGAAGTTATAATAGAAATAACTTCAAGAAATCAAATTATGATACTAGCAAATTACGATGCTATGAATGCAAGAAATTAGGGCACATTGCACCTAAATGTCCTTTAAGGACAAATACCAACGAGCAATCTAACCTCGTTGAAGAAGACTTGGAACCAACCTTATTAATGGCCACACTAGAGGTTGATGAGCAAGAAATCTCGCTACACGAAAACGATGTAGAGACAAATATGGATACCTTATGGTACTTAGACAATGGAGCTAGTAATCACATGACTGGAGTTAGGGAACACTTCAAGGATCTAGATGAGGATGTTAGTGGTAAAGTAAGATTTGGAGATGGTTCATATATAGAAATAAAAGGAAAAGGCTCAATAGTCATAGAATGTGATGATAAGAAACAAAGAATCATATCACAAGTATATTACATTCCTGACTTAAAAAGCAACTTATTTAGTCTTGGACAATTCACTGAAATTGGTTGTAAAGTAGTCATGGAAGATGACGAATTACGACTTTATGACATGAATCATAAAATCTTCATGAAAGTCACTCGACAAAGTAACAGACTTTACAAGACAAACCTAAAGATAGGTACACCAGTCTGTTTATTAGCAAATTTAAAAGAAGACACATGGTTATGGCACGCAAGACTAGGACACCTGAACTTTGAATCATTAAAAACAATGGCTCAAAGAAATTTAGTTCATGGAATACCTACCATTAAACATACAACACAAGTTTGCGACGTTTGTTTAATTGGAAAACACAATAGAGCACCATTTCCTAAGAAAGGTAAAGC